>JBBPQC010001081.1:0-11888 GCA_038092295.1 Leccinum arenicola
GCCGGGGTAGACTGAGAACGAGAGCAGCTCCACGCCTGAATTAGGGAGAATGAGGGGGATGTTGTCCACACGGACGTCCGTAAGCAATGGTGCGCCTCTTGTGAATATGTTCGCTGTGCTCTGCGTAGTGTGTCTGCCGTGAGTCTGTGTCAAGATGCGTGCGATGACGCGGAGATGGTCCGATCGCCACTTGCCTCGAGCTCGATCATTCATTCGGCGATTTGATGAGGAAATGGTGCGTCCAATGCATTATGGGCCATCCGTTTGTTTAATCATCACTCGCATCCGAGCGCGCATTTCACTCAATCTCGAAATCACTAGATCAGGGCACTGTGAGGCAGGGAAGGGTAGGGTAGGGCAGGGCAGAGGGGGAGGGGAAACCTTCGACAAGGAGGCAACGACGTTCTAGAACGACTTTTCGAAGTCTATGCTACGTCGCTGATCTCACGGTATCAAACCCACATCCGGTTATTAAGTAAGCGGTAGGGGCCCAGCGGGCGCGTCTCCTGTTTGCAAAAGTCGCGACGTGTTCGGCGGAAGATGTGATCAGTACTGCACCGGGAGACTTGGAGACTGAGTCCCTTTGCGAAGCTGTTGATCCTCTTCGAGTGCTCTACAGAGACTAACGCGTATGTTCAAGCGCATGTGATTACCAGGCTCGGAGCTGCAATCGCGGCACACTTATAAATTCCAGTTCCTTTACTACATGCCCAACTTGAATTTAATCAAGGACGACCGCAACTCTGTCCAACTGCTTGTATCTGAGATCTGATGTCTCATCTTGTTCCGATCGCTGGGCCGCCAGAACACATTCGTCAGCACAGGATCACATTCGGTTCACGAGCGGCACGAGCTGATAATTTTTCCCGGAGCGTTCTGTTCTGTTCCACCAGACTTGACAGACTTTATTCATCGATGCGCATTAGTGCACGATGCAGACGGTCAGTTTTTACTCCCTATGTTACAGGACCCACCGATTCCAATCTGTCCTTAAGGTGTCATGGTTCTCCTCACGTTTGTATTCTGAGTACTCTGCTTTGCATAATTCGGTCGCTACATATACAACAGGTATCATATTCTATTCCAGCTCATACATTTAAAGGTGAGCGACGTAGACCAGCCAGACGCAGTGCAAAACCAAGGCGAGTATTTTTGGAGGTACTTCCTCTGGCGTCAACGGAAACGACGTAACGTCTATGAGGATGCTCTCTCTCTGAGCTGCTCGATGGAGCTGGTGCCCATAATCGGTCTTGCGAACTTTTAGCCCACCCGGGCCAGCATGATCTAGGCCATCTTGGTGCCCCTTTTCGCCGCGAGTTCTTCGACGCGGGTGATGACGGGAACGAGCAAGGTCTCCCGAATCGAGCGGCGCCCAGGGGATATGTCGATCCCCTGGGATTTGCACCATGTGAGATGCTTCCTGTATATCATCAAGGAAAAGAAGAAAAAACGCCCTCGGGCCGGGGCAGCCTACTTCTTGGCGGTAAAGTCGAGTACTCATTCTGCACGTTGATGAACTCGGTCCAACCGTGCTTGCACGCCACCTCGTCGAGGCGCGCAAACTACCAGCACCACATCGAACTCACGCCGATGTGCACACCCTGCCACGTTGAGGAACGCCTTTATCTCCGACTCCTAGGCGGAAACAATACGGTCTTACCGGTGGATCTTGAGGAGATTGATGTACTCGGTCACCAGGTGCGAAAGTGAGGCCTCGACAACGTTGGAAACGGTCGTGCAGGAGAGACCGACGTAGTACGGCTATGCTAGAGTGGCAAGCACGAGTGCAACGGTGGGTTTGACCTGCGTTCGTGTCCATTCTGTAGTACTTGCACTGACACCTACTAGGTGCTGCGTGCCCACTCGGAGCCGCAATCATGCTGGCTTGTTTGTGGTGCTGGACTTTTCAAGTCAAGTCGAGCAGAGCTTCAAAGCTATGCACGTTGACCGGGACCATCCAAGGCCACGTTGAACGATCATTGTGGTGCGCAAAGTCCGCCTGTAGATATTGTCTTTTTCTTAGTTCTGACAAGTTACATGGGTGAGTTATTGGTGATTTCTAGCTACGTGACATAGAGCTAAACTCCTTTCGCAGAAAATCCCGTCCGTCAAAGCACCTCATTCTTAAACAGTAATTCGTACCACTTCGATATGTATGAACCCCGCTGAGGAGTCTATTCGCTCAGCCACTGGAACCTCATTTGACTCGCTTGATGATCTTCTTTGCTTCGTTGAGCACCCGGTAAGTGGTATTCCTTCGTGAGGGTGTTGAAGTGACGGTAAGTACAGGGCAGTCAGGACAACCCTCAATATCCCAGCAGCACACAAGAGGCCGAGTTGTTGATTAGCACTGTTCGCGCTCAGCGTGATGTTTTAAAGGCTCAGTTAGTCGTTGAGGAAAGGCATATGAACCATAACATGGCGCGTGCCAATTACCACCTCTTGCAGTTTAAAAATGCAGTACAGCGTATGCAAAGTGTAAAGGGAAAGTTGGCCGTTGCAGATCAAGCTGTTGGACGTGCTAGAATGGTCATCTCTGATGGCGGATACATATCTGCACTGACCATCCCTTCCTCCCCTCGTGTACCGCCTGCACGCAGTAAGCCTACTATCAATTCTTTAAATTGCTGTGATTCGCTAACCCTTGGCTGCTCAGAGCGTCGGTTGACAGTGTTTCAATGACCAGTACATATTGTTAAAACACATAGCGTGTTTGTTTGTTGTAAGCTCCAACTGTCTTGATCATAACTACGGAATTTTTGTCAATATGTAATCAGTATCAGCGGCGAAACGAGCTAAGACTTGAATCCTGCTGTTAACAGTTTGGTGTGCATTAATATTGTCAATGTACATCGGTTATTATTCCGGCTCCGAGCTGTGCCAGGCGGGAGGAGAAGGGGGCTGTACTTTCCCGCTCTCCTATTGTAACTGCTTGAATCACCACGCCCATGAGACGTTCCGTGCGAGACTCTTCCGCACTTATTTTTGCGGTCCCGGTCTATGTTCTCCTTATCTTCATTCTATACGTTCCCATGTCTTTGTTGCCACGCTGCCTCCACCGCGCTGCGCGTGCCGTATAAGTTCGTACGGTCACATTAATGCATCAAGTTTGATGAGCTCCTTTCCATTCATGATTCCTTTTCATTCGTAGCTCCGAGTCCTAGGGTCTGCACGGAATCGGCTCTCCTTTCTTGTTCGTATACACAGGTGTTCCGCCATGCCATGCCAAAAAGAGGTCGCGTCACTGCGACGGCGTCCCGGACTCAGCGCTCTGAGCAGCTGTGACTGAGTACTGACCCGTCAGTTTCAGACCAGTGCAAAATTCAAATATGGTTCAGCCACCGGGTCAACTAGCAGCCACCCTGTCTAACTTGAGCCTCAAGGCTGTACATGTGGGAAAAGCATCTCAGATACTTATTAAGTCTGTTCACACCATAGGCTCCTTGGATACGCAAGCAGCATGTCTACCGCCGTCTACGGGTCATCAAACTACTATTCATCTTCCCCTCGCCTTTATGTTCGCAATGTAATCAGCTCCCAGAGAGAACGTTCGCCCGAAATCAAACGCAACATGCCTCCTCCTGCGATTAGCGCCCGCACACCCAACAAAGGTGTGTCTGGCTCTTCCGGGAGTGGGGTTGCATCCAGAACAGAAACCCCGAAAATCAGTGTAATTGCCCCAGAAGATGTTGTTGCTGCACCAGCAGCTAACGTCGGTGCTCTCGAGTCTGCTTCGCTTACACAGGCGATCACAAGCATCGAGGATCAGATCGCAGCACCTAAGATATTATCAAGTTAGGATATGGTTTTGACTCCGTTATTGATGCTAACTACGTAGTATTTGTGGTACAGGTGATGTGATAAAGGGCGTTCTGAGGTCTTCGAAGACATATCAATTTGAGCCGAAGGCAGAGCAACCAAATTCGCCCCTTTGAACTAATGGCTGATGGATATCACAGATTTTCAACGACATCGGCCCCGAAGAATATAGTATCATTATTCAAGCGATGACGGAGAAACGAAACCGTCATGAGCATGTCGCGAGGCAAGTTCACTAGTACACAGTGCTTCATCGTGATTAGCACTTTGACAACGCTCCAAAGGATGACTTACTTCCCCCTCGAACGAGACCTCATCCTCTACACTCCCCTCCCATGTCACGAACAAATCGTCAACGATTTTCACACCAATTGGACGACCATGATGAGTTCGATGCCGATGAACCATCGCCGCATCAAGCTCGACGCCTTTGGAAACAGTTCATTTCATAGCAAAAAATTGATCCGTACCATCCCCGACTTTCAGGTCGTTTTCCAGCGTTTCTCATCTGCAAGCGCTAGCTACAGCCCGCTGGTTTTATGGGTCGGGGAGTGCGCCTTCACGCAGCACGATGACGTCGCGAAAAGAAAGCTACAGTGCTACGTCACTTCCAATCCAGAAATACAAGTAGCGTTTCTGATCTCCATCAACGAAACCTCACGGTTCCACCGTCCCTCGCCTGATTCCCCTGCCGCTAGAGCTCTTCGACCTCTTGAAACCAAGGAACTTTCCGACTTCCTCCCACCCTACACTGAGGAAAAGGCGTTTGGCCCAGTAGTCGTAGAGGGTCACACCTGGATCGATGTGTCGGATATCACGTGGAGTGTCTGGGTCAAAGGGAGCGCCTCGACAATAGATTTTGATAACACTGACTCTGATTCCTTTGCGACGGGGGTACGCGTATTTAATTCACCTATATATAATACTAATGTTATATTTCAGAAACTTTATCCCACGGTCGACATGGCTCGAGTCGAGAAAATTCTTCAAACCGGCGTCCTTGGCGTCAAAGACCAGGCGATCAAAACGCAGATCGAAATCAACCCCGACGGCGACTACTCGTCCTTACAGTTGTGGGAGCCAGTCTTCAATTTCAACTGGGATAAAATGGTGGATAGATTGTCGCAGTCGGTTTGGAATTCGGCGCATATGCGTTATGTCGATTGGCATGAGGGAAACTCAAAGAGGAAGGGGACCTCCGAAAGTTCCCGCGCCAGGAAGAAGGCGAGGGTGAACTGACGACTCGGAGTCCATTGTCAACTCACGTCGCAATACCATGTCCATTCTATATTCTCTCTGATTGGCGATACGCGGTCACGTAAAACTAGTACATATCATAGGGCCCGTATCTTTACAACGAATGTCTCCATCCCCAGCACGCCCAAGAACTTGAAGTAATTTATAGGTATGATCGATGATCCTCGAAGCAGAGATCGCACGCGGTCACGTGTGGCACTTTCTGCATGGCAGCGAATAAGTGCCGGCGGGTACCCCGAAAGTGTCCTTCCTGCCCGAGTACCTGTGGGAATCGCCCCACCTTCCTTTCCCCTCCACCACTTACAAGCAGGAATCTCCCTCCTCCCCACTCGTATTGCCCCAAATGCAACCAATCTATCCGGGGTCGTGCCTCACATGTCACTAGCACCTCTGTGATCTGGCCAACTCCCTCGATAGGGCTTAAGATTGGTAGCTGGAACCCTAAACGGTCTCGGATGGGCCGCGGTAGGGGTAGCGGAGCCCCCTCACGAGAGCTTTCGCAGGCTCGAAACCGCTACTATCCCGCTCCCTTATCTACTCGTACTGTAGACCGTACCCTCTACGGCCGGTCGCCCGATCCTAATCCTCGGAGAAGGATGTCAGACGGACGAGCAAACAGACCCGACCGCCCGAGTATCCTCTCCTCGCACACAGACCTCCATCTAGTGGACTAGGCAAGTGGTCACACGGAGCAAAGTTCAAACAACCACGAAAGCGGGTTCGAACGTTCATGGACTGTCAATGCGCACCTCTGCCTGTTCCTGACAAACGGTCGCTAGCCCTTTTGCCAGTGACTAAGTATCTCGCCTCGTTACATCCAGTTGGTGTCGATCACATCGGCGTTCAAAGACTCCGTCGCTGCATCAAGTCCTACGGTCTCACCACATCCCTCTCACACACTCTCACCCTTCGTGACCACGCCTCGCACGCACTGCATCTGACTCTGCGGGCACTCAGTGTATCTCGTCCTTTCTTCCGCTTTTCCCGTGCTCATACTCCACATTCAGGCAGCCACGTCCGAGTGGATCGACAATGGCGAAACCCTCTTTGTCAGGTTCTTCGCCTTGACCATCGCCTTCATGCGCGACCTTGGCATCAACATCACCCCCGTGCGCGACCCCGACATAGGTGCATCGCTTACCGTACAAGATTCGGCACGGGACATACACTGTCCCCGAATTTGGCATCTTCACCATCGAGTTAGACGTCTCTTGCGCGACGTGCCTTTCGCAAAAGAGGTCTTAGAGCCGATGGAATGCCCTGCAAGCCGCTACGGAGACCGACCGTCACAGGTCCGCCGATCGACGTGGCGAGGTGGACATAGAACCGATGGCGATCGCGTTCCTTACGGCGGTCGTGGGAGCTGTCGTGACGGACGGTAGATTGGGCGAGCAAAGTGGTGCAGGAAAGAACGTCATTTTGTAGGTTCGCGGGATCGCGAACCGGCGGGTCAAGGAATGCAATCGCATCAAGGCGGTAGCCGATTGATTGGGTGCGTTCGCACTCTCATCAGCGTGCGTTCATTCAACTTCATTGCTTGACTGAACGACGTACGCGAATGGAATAGTCCTTTATGGGTGCCCACTCGACCTGCTCTAGTGCAGAACTCCGCTTCATTGTTACGACGACCACTGCGTCGCGATCATCGGCGTTTTCCATACTTCAAGTTGCTATTATAAGTCGTGGACGGCACGATCGTCGAGGAAAAGCGGTGTGTCGAAAAAGCATAGACGACTTGGAGTACAAGGCAAGCATCAACGCGTGTACATATATTTCGTTTTCACCGAACTACTCACGTGTCGACGTGTAGATAGGCATTCAAGTATAAGGAGTCGCACCGAATGATACGTCTGCCCTGTACAAGTTGAAGGTGCTCACGCCTTCAACGACACCATCGATTGTCATCATCAGCATGCGAGGAGGCTCCGGTAAGTCCCGCATTGTCGTGCGCTCTTATTTTCCTTCTCGACTTTGACGCGCACTTTGACAAAGTTGACTCCGAGTCCTCGTATCCACCCACCGTGCGGGAATTCGTTCAGACGCACGGCTAGCCAGCCTTCCGCGTAGTAGCTCCTGCGCTCCCTCTTGAACGCACACCAAGTGGGTGATCAGTCTCGGAAGAGGCGCCATCGAGATTCCAATCTCTCGGGAAGCCCTCGTTGATTCGCTCAACGAGTTTTCTGGACTCAAGGTGGCGTGGAGAGTCTGGAAGCCGAGATAGCAAGGTTCTATGGACACGTGGCGGGGTCAAGCCGTCGCCAAAGCCGCGCAAGGCGTCAAGTCCTACTTTTTGTCGTTGACGTATCAGATCTCGTGCCTACGTTGGCGGACATGGTCGGGCTAATGCGAGCGTAGATGCGCTCGAGCTGCGCATCGACCTATTACGCGAGACGGGCTCTAATTATTTATTCCGTCGCACGCGTACGTGTCGCACCAGGTGACTGCGCTCCAACGCACCACGTCCCTCCCCATTATCTTTACTGTCTGCACAGTCGCATAAGGTGGTTCCCCCCCCGGCAACGTGCACAAGGAAGCCGCGGATCTTATCAAAGTCGGGCTATATTTCGGATATGAATACGTCGACGTCGAGATGACGAGATATCGCCATATTTTCTGCGGGAAATGTGATATTTGTGTACTGCAAATATGTGAGACTTTTTTTTTGGGACGAGCGAAATTCAACAACATTGTGCGTAACTGGCTAACCTAGTCCTACACAATACGCTAAGGTAACAATCGAGGCTGTTGGTCCGAGGAAATGCTCTTACGCACTCCTCGTGTGGGGGTGTAGGACTCTGAGCTGCAGGTATGCCTTGGTCAGTCCGCCGGGGGTTCGCGGCAGCATGATACCCACTAAAACCCTGGGTTGGTGGCCCAATGGGGGGGATGGTACCTCTATTTGTAAGGACGGGGTCGGGGGATTTTAGTCACTGGCCGCCGAGACCGGATTGTAACGTCTTTGAACAAGCGACATACTTAAGCGAGGAGTATTACTTACGCTCGTCCGCAATCCGAACAAGCTGCCCGGTCCACCTTCAGCGGATTTCCGTTTTTCTCGCCATCTACTATGCCAAAGGCGGTTCAACAGCGCCGCTGCGTCTATTGTCCAGATTGCGGTAAAGAGTTCAAAAATGCTACGGTTTTACTGCAACATGCGAACCAACCGCTTGGCCATTGCAGGTCGTTTGGCCGACGATCACACGCCCGAGTTATTGCAATAGCGACGAGGGTAGGCCGACGCCCATCCCCGCCTCTGGAACCGTCTTGTTCTCCCATCCCTCTGGACTCCCAAGTGCCAGTAGACATCGACATCGACATTGACATCCCCAACAATTCCGGTAAATCAGACTGGGACACTCCTGATTATTCAATCCACCCATTCCCGCACGCGTCACAGAATTACAGGGGCGGGAATACATTCTTAGACAATTTTGATGCGGACATTTATGCCCCGAAGCGTAGGAGCAATATATATTATCCCTTCGCAGACTTTAAGGACTGGGAAATGGCTCAGTGGCTCACGCTCTCCGGGCTCAGCATGCTCGAAGTAGACAAGTTTCTCAGTATACGACTGGTAAGTATATCTTTTCCTCCTACAGTCATAAGTATTAAATCTATCCATAGGTTCGAAACCTTCCGCTCTCATTTCCTAATGCAAAAGAACTAAGGAAACGAATCGAGATGTTGCCTTCTGGTCCGCGCTGGAAATATATGCTCATTCAACCAGAATTCCCAACCAAAGCCACTTTGCGCCTATTTTTCCGAGATCCCATAGAGTGCTTGCAAGCACTCCTATCCAACCCTCGGCTCGCAGGACACATACAGTTCTGCCCACGCAAGTTATACGAAACAGCGGAGGCAACACATCGCGTGTACCAAGAGTGGCTTACGGGTGACTATGCCTGGGAGCTTCAGGTGAGCAAGACACTTTCCGTGGTCCTCGAACAATTCTAACGACTAGCAGGAGCAACTACCTTCTGGGGCGACACTTTTAGGTGTCATTCTTTCGTCAGATAAGACACACATCACGACTATAGGAAATCGTCAAGCGCATCCTCTCCTCATATCGCTTGCCAATATCACCAGCAGCATTCGTAATAAAGCGCTCAACAACGCATTTCTGCTCCTAGCCCTTTTGCCGATTCCCAAATTTACTCATCGGAATCAGCGCCTTCGAGGGGTACTCGCGGACAGGCTCCTCCACCACGCCATCAACATCGTTATAGACCCCCTCAAGGTAGCAGCCCGCTATGGTCGGATGATGAGCGACCCTGTCGGGAACAGTAAATATTCCTTTACCCTACTCGCTGCGTACATAGCCGACACACCCGAGGCGCGTGCCTTGTCTGGCATCCGAAACAATGCCTCCCACGTTACAACTGCTACAAAGAAACAGTTCGGCGACTCATTCCGTCATCCAATGCGCACTGCCCTGGATACTCTGTCTGAACTGGATGCGATCAGAGAAACTACCTCTCCATCCGATCTGGCGGACTTTTTCAAAGCCTGTCAATCATCCGATCTCAATGGTGTAGATAGGCCATTTTGGGGAGATTGGCCACTCGCCGAACCCGCCATTGCATTTGGCCCTGAGCCCCTCCACCACTGGTGGAAATTCTCCTACGATCACGACTTCCACTGGGCTGCGAATCTCGTCGGCGCAGACGAGCTCGATTATAGATTCACCTTACTTCAACCACTCATCGGATTTCGCCATTTCCCAGAAGGTGTCACAATCCTCAAATCAGCAACCGGCCGCGATCACCGGAACATCCATCGCTATTTGATCGGCGTCATTGCTGGAGCCGTACCCCGCCAGTGCCTCATTGCACTACGCGCGCTAAACGACTTTCGGTATCACGCCCAGGCTCCCTCTTTTCGAGACGGCGACATCGCGAAAGTTGAGGATGCTTTGAAAGTGTTTCACGATAACAAATCTTCGATCACCAAAGCAGGCGCACGAGTTGGCAAGCATGTCATCGAGCATTGGGAAATTCCTAAGCTGGAGTTGCTCCAGAGCGTTGCCACAAGCATACGCTTACAGGGAGCACCAATGCAATGGACTGCAGAAGTGACGGAAAGAGCACATATACACCTCGTCAAGAAACCTGCACGTTCTGGGAACAACCAGGACTCGTACTCCCAGATGTGCCGTCATCTGGACCGCATCGAAAAATGCTTTCTGTTTGACCATGCTACCTCTCTCCGCCAAGCAGAGCAAAGCAATGACGACGACGATAATGACACCGATCCAAATCATGATCAGCATCACGGCGGACGCAAGATACCTGACTACTTCGCGAGAGCGGAAGCATTGGTGAATGGGTCGTACCCTACTGCTCCACGCCCATACAGGACGTTCGCAGTGGAACGCACTGCGTTCCATGTCAGCAGGGACCCATCCCTCACTAATCTGACCCTCGATGCTGCTATCGAAAAGTTCCGACTTTCTGACCTTCCTGCTGCAATCCGTGACTTTCTCCACTGCAGGCTCACTGGAACGGAGCCCACCTCGCGAGATGCACAATCCGCAACCTCTTCAAGCACCAACTCACTCCCATTCTCCCGCATTCAAGTGTGGTTCAAGATTCGCGTGCAGTCAATGCCGTATTACGCTGGAGGGTCTCTGAAATCACCGCAGGCGCTTTCGGCCCAACCACCTTCTGATGCATGGCCCCTTGGCCATTATGCCCCCACAATCCTTAGTACGTCGGATGACTCTCTGTGGCCCCATCACGGGCTTCAAGGTAATCCATTCCTTAGAAATTTTGGAACTGTACACAACTCAACATTCCCCAGGACACCATGTTGCCCAACTACGAATTATATTCCGGCCTATTTGGCCAGATCGTCCCACCACTGTGCCAGATGAGATTTTAGCGTATGTACAATCATTTACCATTACAAGACATGATTCGTCTACAGGAATGTTCCTGTTGACGCGGGCAAAGCGTTCTGATGGGACTCGACGAGGTTATGTCATTCCTGTTGCCCGTATTCGTTCGCATGCGCACTTAGTCCCTCAGTTCGGCGAAAAGGCACACACTCGTCTCCGGATGCAGACGGCGTTGGAAGCATGCGAACGGTTTTGGTTGAATAAGTATGGAGATGACGATTTCTTTTTTGCCTTGTCAAAGTCTGATTGATGTATCTACTACTACTCGGATTTGTTATCATTTTACCGCTGCTGATTCACGCTGTTAATTCATATCGTCTGATTTTTTCGTGTAATCAGTGCCACGGTCTACTGCCTAAGTTGTCCACTGTGTCCCCCACCTCTTATTCTCGTTGGCCGAAGGTTCGTAACTTCAGTACACTGTGGCACTGCTCAACTCAACCATTCCCACATCTCCCACATCTCCCCCACCCTCATCAAGTGCACCCGGACCCTGAGCTCGATTGGTTATACCTTCCTCCAAACGGATCCGCTCGCCCTACTCGCTAGCTGGCTGCAGATAGTTATAACCTCTTCTGCGGCGAGACTTCATACGGGAGTCTCTGTGCCTTAGTCATTTGCGGAATAAAGCCCTGGTTCGACATGCTCGTTGGTCGACAGCCTCTACACGGTTGCAGCGTATCGCAAGGCGTTTGGGTCCAAAGTTTTGCCTTGGGTATCTGAGCGACGCGGATACCAGAGTGATGTCGAGATACTTCGAGAGAGACAGGAGGATATTGGTGCAGGACAAGGACGTGCGTCGTCACTTCAGGCGACCACTTTGGACCAGCTATTAGCCTCATCTTTTCTGCGCAAAGATGAGGCTAATAGCTTGTTTTTATATGGGGGCCCCCATGGACTTGGGTAACTTTTGGGG
>JBBPQC010001082.1:0-11879 GCA_038092295.1 Leccinum arenicola
TAAAAAACTGAAACTGAAACTGACAAAGACCAGTTGCCAAAAGTTGCCAAAATCAGTTGCCAATGGTCCTGGTCCAGTTGCAGTTTCGGTTTTTTTGCAGTTCTAGGACTGGACTTTTAAACACTATTACCAATACAGCCATATCACACTTGTTGACCTCACAGCCTAGAGAAATAATGGATACCGTTAGCATATGTACAACCGAGATACTGCTACTCACTTCCTTCAACCAACTCTCCTTTCCTGTTGTAGTGTGCAATGACCCCCAATACATTTCGTAACATTCCCCATTGATCGCCATTTTTTTGTCCGGGTAGAAAGGGTGGTTATGGAACAGTGAATGCTGCATCTTCGTCTTGGCTACCTCCAACAGATGATACCAGTGCACGGGGTAATAACCAATATGTCATGGCTTGACTATGACATTATGCTTCAGGGTTTTGGAATACTTGCCATGACTAGTGTTTAAAACCGATAAAAACTGATTTTTCGGTCTGTATTGGTCTTTTGCCAGTCCGGTTATGGTCTTTAACCAGTTGTTGTATGCTCCAAAAATAAAACTCACTTTCAGCTTTCTACTATTTTTTTTATGTAAAACAGTTCACACACAACGGAGATATGATTATTTTAAGATTTGATGCAATATGGCTCCTTAGACTAGTGAATTGATGTCCGGTCAGGTCCGGTTTTTTGACCCAAAATTGAGGCAACCAGACCAAGACCAGTTGAAAGGGGTTTGTAAATGATCGCAACTGAGACTGAGACCAGTAGCAACCAGTCCGGAACAGTTGCACCAAGTTGAAAGAGTGGTTTTAACCAGTTGCAACTGAAACCAGTCTCGCGCTCAGGGGCGTGTGACTTTCACACTTAGCAGTGGATGTATCAGAGGTAGTATGGAATGGTCAACCAGTCTTTACCAGTTGCCAAAATTTTACCAAACTAGGCAACTGCAACTGCAGTCCAGTTGCAACCACTTGTCACACACACTGTGGTCCAGTCCAGTTGCCAGTCTTTTGTACAGTCCACAACTGGATTTCGAAACACTACTTTAGACAGCTAGAAAGATCAATCAGAACACACTTCGCAAGTGATTGGCAGGCTTGGTGGTATACCAAATGTGGGAAAGGCCCCTGACTAATTTTAGAGCCAATAATAATGTAAATCGGCCCATATGCAGGTGCACTATGACCAATGTCGACCTTTAAATCCATATATTGTCATAAATATCATAACTAACTCAAATAAAATCGTCAAAATATGCAAAAATCAGGATTAATCCTCATATATACTACCAAATAGGGGTAAATAGGGGCTACCCCAAAACCTGTGGCAGCGATTGTTGTGATGGTGGTGATCCAATACAAGTCCATATCAGCCTGACAATGTATGTGTCAGTACGATCCCAGAATATTGTAGGGACTTACATGCTCATCACCATGGTGCATGGTCATTCCCGTGTCCATGTGGCTGCAGTTGATCCTCAACATCCATAGCTTCGATATCTGGCCACAATTTGATCCTTGCAGTTCCTTTCCCCGTTTCCATTTTGACTTGAAGTTCATCCCTCTATCTTAGGCTCTCTGTCTGAGCGATGTCTGTTCTCTGCAAGCACGGGGTCTTTGCAATGCAAATAAACAAATGAGTGTATCGAATAAAGGAACAATGAAGAAAAGCAATAACTACCTTGCTCATCATCAAGATTGTCTGAGCCTTGATGCCTGCAAGGGTTTTGCTTTCTGTTTTCCACTCTTCTTCTTCCTTTTATTCTGATGGTGCAGGGAAGGAGCCATCTGGTTGACAGGCTCATTGGAAAGATCTTTGGACCATTCAGATGGACATCAAGTGTCTTCTATGGCACAAATGGCCTTTCCAATTGGGCAGTGTGCCCACTCTTCCCAGCAGTGGCATGAACAGGTCTCATTAGGCGGTGAGCTGGGTGGCTAGAATGGGTTCCAGATGAAGGATGTGGTCTCATAGAATAGAAAATTCAAGAGCAAAAGAACGGAAGGGATGGGAGGTTATTAAAAAAGACCTCAAGGAAATTTCAACAGAAAGGCACACCTATATAGCACTACAAAAGCCCAACCCTAGAGAAACCGCAGGCTAATTACCTCTTCATTAATTCATGAAGCAAGCGGCAAGGTTGGAGTACAAGTGTTATGAGAACTTCAAGTTGCTGCTGTGTTTTGTCGTAAATTTGAATTTGAAAGCACTGTCAGGACTTGGGATGTGGCTAAATATCATAAAGTAAGAAGCAAATATAGACTAAGTCTGTAGGGTGACAAAAAGCAGCTCAGAAATCTACATTTGATGGGGCTTATGAGGAGTCAAGTCATTGTCCAGTGTTAGTAGTAACTTTAATTTTACAATCATTAGCCAAGTTTGTACCTACACATGGTATGACATTGGTAGTCTAGCTATTTTGTCCTGAGTCACCCTGACTTGGAGCTGATTACAGTAATTGAGAAACCCAGTGAACACTGCATGTTGAGCAGGAGAGGACATGCGGCTAACTTGTAGAATTTCCAATGCATTGTCACCAACTCTAGCATCTTTGTTGTCGTAATCTTCGTTGAGCAAGACATTATCACCCATGGGAGCTGTTGCTGGCAATAGCAAGCAAATTGCAGAAATGAATAAACGACACTTTTCATCATGATCAAGAGTGTGATAAATTTGAGAGTTATAGTTGCAGTGGTTGGTCATAGAGGCAGGGAGTCCTTCATGACTTCGATATGAGTATGCTCTGTGGTGTCAGCAGACCACTGAAGCAAGGAACCTGTTGAACGCCTAGTGTAATCTAGTGCTCAATAGCACTTGGATGCTCTGGCCCGATGTATATCTGCATCTCATAGTGTACGTGACCTTATGTCATGTAATACATAGTTGTAGCTCCGTTTCAAACTCTGCTCCTGTGTATATATAGGCAGCCTTTACAGCACCACTAATATAATACTTTTCCTCCCACTTCCGTGTGATCACCAAGCAACTGTTAAATTGTCTTCTTGAATCACTATGTATCTCTTTTCTCTCTTGTTCTCTTTTGCTTATCACCTTTACCTTGTATTCACCCTGTATCATAGATCTCAGGTGATTTCACATCCCTTTCCACATCACTGATGATCTGTATCTTCCCTATCCTTGTGGCTATTCTTCCCTATCTTTGATCCACATCCCTGATTTACAACTTTGTTATGGCTTTGTCATGGCTTACTGTACAGCTAGGACATCTGCAGTTCCTGACTTACTCCTTCCTGCTATGATGTATCCCTTTTATGTGATTCCATTGCCTTCCATACCAGTAGTACTTAAGAGATCCTCGTCTCATTTTGTGAGACCTAAGCTAGAGCTACTTGAATATCACCTGAAGTTCTTAGCATCTTCAAAGTCCCTTTGTTGCTTCATCCCCTCGGCTCCTCTGCTCTTTTTGGGTATGCTCTTTAGTCTTAGCCTTAGTTGTCTCGCCTAGCATTATGCTAGCTCGACATCTCCTCAGTCTTAACTTCGTCCCCACTTTCAAGTCTATAGCCAACCCTACTTGGGCCAGCTGTAACAGCAACAACCAGGTAAGCAGTAGTGTCTCACTCTGCCCTTTACATGCCGCTGCGTCCAGTGACACTCAGTGTTACCTGGCTGGCACCTTCACAGGCTGCCTCTAGCGCAATCGAGCGCGCAATTACGTGCTGCCTGAAAGCACCACCAGGACTGACATCCAATGCCACTATGGCTGCCTTCAGCGCCCCATGGGGCTGCTATGTCACTCCAATATTCTACCCAGAAATACTGTTTTTCTCCTTTAGACCACCTCCAGACCATGTGACAGACCATCCACAGACCTCTATAGACCAGTACAGACCTAGAGAGGTCTGTGCAGCTGACCAAGAATTTACTGATGTGACTTGAACCCTCACCAAGATGACCTCGAAACTTGCTGATACTATGATCCCTGTTCTCACCGGTGCCAACTACTTGGACTGGGCTCCCATGGAGGACTTCCTCATGGCCCAGGGCCTCTCAAGCCCTCTATGTGTTGAGAATCATGGATTCATTTCTTTCCATACCATGATTCTGATGCGTTACATGTTGTGACATGTTGTGACTCAATCGTGACTCACTGTTGTGACTCACAGATATGACTCACTTATCTCTTATCTTTCTTATCTTTACTTACGCTATTTGTGTTACTCATCACATAGATAAGGCATTAACGTCATTGGACAATAGCAATATCTTACTGTGGATGACTCATTACTTTGTCATCCTTCCATGACATTCTATAGAGTTCTATCTCTATTTCCCTTTTATAGGAGACATACATACATAGATACAAACATCTCTGTATCATATATAAACCTGGAGCATTCACTCTAGGACAATAATGAGTCTTCGACTTTTTCTTCCATCTCTCTCATACACAAAGCTCTTGCTCGAGGCACTACCCTCTCGCAATACCTTTAACCTTGTTCGTTCCCTCAGGACTATCTAACAGTGAGTATCTCCCACGGTTCTCTTTGTTCCCTAGGCTACTGCGCTCCACAATCGAGTCTTGCTATCTCGATAGGTTATGAGCCCTGAGCTCTACTAGCCTTTTACTATACAAAGAGTGTTGAGGCACTTGCCGTCTTTTGATATCATGATGCCTACCCCTCAACAAATAGTCCGATGGGCTACTGGTTTTCTGAGCCAGATTATTGGGACTGTAGCGTCCATTTATCTTCTCTTAATGAGAGATACCCATCTTATCATGGACGGAGACCAAGCCCTTTGGGTTTATCCCCAAGGAGAACAATTATCCATGAATCACGTTCATGACCAGAATCATTTTAGTCTCTGGCTTCGTGCCGGAGTACCTCTCTCGGATTTGAACTATGAGCTGATTATTGAATACAAGATAATCACCCCCGACTTAAACGTCGAAGAGAATCAACTTCGAGACCATTTGGAAGCTTCACAACAAGCTTCAGAGGCCATTACTCTCAATCAGCCTCCACCACCTCCTTACGTGGGTCACGCTCCTAGTTCACCTCCTACCTCGGTTTCTCCCATACCAGTTCCTGTTCCTCCTGCTTCCCTCCATCTTCCTTGTCCGATTTGCAATTACCCTCTTGAACAAGGGGAAAGTTGTAATCGTACTCATCACCAACACGCCTACACAACAGTAGTTCGTTGCGGTACTACTCCCTCTCCAGAACGCTCCAACACTCCCATCTCCCAACGTCCTTTCACTCTATTCCGTCGTCATGGCTCGAGTTATAGGTGGCAGGTCGCGTCGTCTCAGATCTCCACCCCACCATCGTGACAGCTTCGCGATGGGCAAACTGATCAGACCCCTCGAGGTCGGGGACGTTGTCGTGCTCGACGAGGCAATCCGCCAGCGCACCAGCCTGACGTTCCCTGAACGCCCTCTTCTTTCCAAAGAGACGGTCCCTTCATCCCGGATCGTGGGCCCCGCCGAGGTCGTAATCGACGAACTCGATCCCTTCATCCAGGCGAATCATCCTCTGCTCCCTCCAGTTCCGCTTCATACTTTGAGGCACCTTCCACACTCTGAAGTGGGCCGACGTGCTATTCCTTTCAGGATTAACACTGTTGAGACTGGAGGTTTGCATCCAATAAACTCATGGATGTACACTGGACTGTACGAAACCATAGGCTCTGCCTATGAGGGTGCGGGATTCGCTTTCCCCACCTTGGTGAACGATTGGACACCTCCTTGTTTCGTTTATCATCAGGGATTCGAGATTCTTAATCGGAATCAGTTTTTGCCTTGTAACGCCAACGACTTGCTAGAAAGATCGTTGCAGCCCAACCTCACCTTTCCTAATCCATATCCTCATCATCCTCTAACTCAGGCTGATTGGAATTGACAGTTCGATCACTTCCATCGCCAGATCTTCTCGCAGCTCCAGACTCCCGAAGCTAGACGAATCCGTCGTTTGCAATGACAGATCAAAGCCGCTTCTAATGTCGAACTTCAAGGCATATATAGAGGCTTTGTACAAGAATCTGGACGACTCAGATCAGGAAAGACTTACAATTAAGTTCAATAAGAATGAGAGGTTTGCACGATGTTTGGACGTTTTATTTCATTCTTCCCTTCCAATGTCTTTCCCTCTTCCTTATTCCATTGAACTACCTTATATTCAGGATTACTTCGATGGTGATCCTTGTGCTTTCGAAGCATGTGCAATAGACGAATTCACGGTAGTTTTTCCTTACATTTCACATGATAGCCCAGATATGATCCTTCATACAGGACTACTCTACGACGATACCATGCCCAACCCTCATTACTTTGAGGAGACCTTTGTTGTGCATTTGGAACGTCTAGACGTTATATCATATACTGGAGACACTTTATACTATCATAAACGTTCAAAGGAATGGTATTCTGGACATTACGAACCAATACCTACAAAGGAAGAAAGACGAAACATATGGATGGTGAAGAATATGGGAGGACACTCTTGGAGACGTTTACTGCGACAGGAGTATTTGATGAAGAAATGGGGACGTAGGGAAGACAATTCGGACATTGCCGTCTCTGCGACGCAAAATCCAAATCTGTCTGGAACCTCTTCGAGGACAGGAACTCCTACTCTTTCTTCTGACATCGAATTTCTTTTTAAGAAACTTTCGCTGACGACGCCTTTGCAGACCTCCTCCCACACTCGCTCAAATGGCACCCACTTTAACTTCCTCCGAAGTCAAGATCGACTCTTCTCTTCTTTCTAGAATTCCCCAGCTTCTCAAACAGAAGAACTATCCCACCTGGGCAGCTCATGTTCACAACACCCTATCCACCTACGGACTCTGGCAGTTCGTATCTGGTGACCTGACTTACGCAGGGTTCACCACACAGGGGCCTGATCTCTTGCAGGATCAGAGATACTGGAAATTGCTTGATATGCGATGCACCAGTGTTATTGCGTCCACTTTGGACGATTCAGATCTCGCCTTGGTGTCTTATGACTATCCAAGTGCAGCTTGTGAGTCCTGTGCAAAAGCTATTTGGGACAAGCTCTTAGGGAGTCTATACTCCACAGGGGGGATTTCCGGTCGCTTCTTCCTTCTCCATGAGATCATCGAGAAGAGAATCTCACCAAAGACAGCGGCGGAGGACTTGTCCTCAATCACCTCCTCTTTCCAGCAGCTTGCCGCCGCTGGATTAGACCTACCTGAATCGTTCCGAGCTATGCTCACCCTCACTCTCCTTCCCTCCAACTACCATCCTCTTCGATCCACCATCGTTCATTCTGTGACCGATGAGAATAACTTTGGCATGGATACTATATTGAAAATGGTCTTAAACGAGATCAACCTTCGTCGATCCACCACTGCACCCCTCACATCGAGGATCAGTGAGACTAGAGCTGGACCCTCTTGCCAACCTCCTTCCCAGAACCAGTCACAAACTAACAGGACAACTGTTATTCGTCGCGGTCCACCACAAGCCAATTGAGCGGATCAGAACAATGGTCAGAACAGAGGAAACTTCTCTGGCCATCCGACGAACTCTGGTGGTCCTTCCAACCATCAGAAGAAATGGACTAACAAGTCCAAACGTCCTGGCAAGAACCAGAAACGTGACTGGTATGCTGATCGGAAAAAGGGTAAGGCTCCTGCTAGAGCCAATGAGGTTGAGATCGATGGTTTTGTTAACCAAGTTGAAGGAACGGAGGACTTGCCGATGGACGATGGAGATATCGCTCCAATCGAGGACATGCAGGTCGAGCCTGCTGTCTCATGGGGAGACGAGGATACTGGGATGGATATGGCAGGGCCTTCACAGCCCTTTCAACGGAGCTTCTTCAGCGAGAGTCCCTTTTGAAGCAAGCGTTGTACCTATCCAGGAACAGAAGAAGAAGAAGAAAGCGAAGATTACCATCTCGCTTGGAGGTTTAGTTTCTAGCCAATCTTTTGGTGCCATTAATTCTCTTGTAGATGCTGCCACTTCTCTACCTACTGAGTCGGTTTTACCACCAGTAGAGGCCCCACAAGGCTTTAACATTTACGAACCTAGAGAATATCTTCCAGATCCGTATCACGCGGAGATGTTGAATTCTGGATTAGATAACGAGCAGGCAATACTACTTGATTACTTTTATTTGAGTGCTTTCGCACTTGGGGGGAATTCTGCCGATGACTTTGCCCGCAATCACTGGATGATAGACAGTGGTTGCACTGACCATCTCAGTCCTTATTTCGATGACTTCGCTCATCTTGACGACACTGTTTGATATGCAGTTGTCGCAAATGGTCAGAAGGTTCCTCTTTATGGACCTGGCAAGATCATCGTATGTCAGCAAAACCTACATTTGCTCACCTCTGTTCGTTCGGACCGTGGGGGGGAATTCATTGGTCAACAGATGCAACAGTTCTTTACGAATCGAGGTATCATACATCAGACCAGTGTTCCACATACACCCTAGCAGAATGGTCGAGCAGAGAGATTCAATCGCACTATGCTTGAGAAAGCAGAAGCGATGCGCCATCATGCATGTATGCCACCTTCATTTTGGCAAGACGCAGCTGAGACTGCAGTCCATGTATATAATCGTCAACCTGTAAGGCGCCATGGCTGGAAGACTCCTGTGGAATTATTCCATGGGAAGAAACCCGATGTTTCCTACTTCAGGATCTTCGGTTGTCTTGCTTACATTCATATACCCCAAGAGACTAGGGAGAACAAGCTCTCAGCGAAAGCTGAGGAGATGACCTTCATCGGTTATGCTCCCAACACCAAAGGCTAGTATCATTTCTGGTCGGGTAAAAGACATCGTGTCTTCATCTCGACTAACGCCATCTTCGATGAGACAGTCTTCCCTCACTGTTCCAAAGAACAAGATCACAGACCAACCTCTATTCCTGTAGAAGATGAAATATTAGATAAGCAAGATGATCCTCCACACCAGGAACGACTACGACCAGATCCGGACCCTCGTCGCATCGATATATATATCCCTGGACCATTGGATGATCACCGACATCATCAAGCCCCACAGCCACCACAGGACTTCTTTGATGAAGCACCTGACGATGATGAACCTTGGGAACCTCCGGCCATGCCAGAGAGATCTTTTTCCCCGGTTCCATCGAATCATGATTCACTATCACTGACCATACCTGGTCGTAAACGTCCCAAACCCGAGTCTGAACATAGATATCCTATAGAGGATCTACATCAGCACAAACGGTACATGTTACCACCTCTTGACGAAGAAGAAGGAGATGAAAGCCCTCTACCTTCCTGGTTAGCACCTCGTCAGCAGCGAAATGAAAC
This sequence comes from Leccinum arenicola, assembly GCA_038092295.1. Lineage (NCBI taxonomy): Eukaryota > Fungi > Basidiomycota > Agaricomycetes > Boletales > Boletaceae > Leccinum > Leccinum arenicola. Next base: position 9,284 of record JBBPQC010001082.1, read on the forward strand.
TCTACCAGAATTCAGAATGAGACCACACCAGCATCATCCTACTAGAGATGACCGTTCTCAGGCTGCTACTCGTATACCTCCTACTCCCATTGAAGTTCGACGATCTAATCGAGTTCCAGTTCCAAGGATCATTCCTGAGAACACATATGGACATCGACCGCTGATAGAAATCGAGCGAGACCTTAATAATCGTCCTCGAACTCCACTTCAGGAGGAGTATGTATATTCATCCTGCTGAACCTATGGACGTTTTACCCACTAATCAAGTGGATGATCTGAATCAGATGTACGAGTCTTATGCTCGTCACATCAATAATCTCCTATCAGCTGCAATCGCACCTGACTCTGTTCCAAAGCAATACCGAGATGTTCTTAAACTATCCTCAGATGAACAGAAGACTTGGAGATTGGCTATGGATGAAGAGATGAAATTCATGACAGAAATGTCTGGGAGCTTGTTAATCTTCCAAAAGGACGTCGCCCCATCAAGGGAAGATGGGTATTTGCTATGAAATCCAATGGACGAAAGAAAGCACGATTCGTCGCCAAAGGATTCACACAAGTCTTCGGAATAGACTATGAAAACACCTTTGCTCCTGTTGCCCGGTTTGAATCCGTTTGCAACCTCGCCGCTATGGCAGCTCTTAATGACTGGGAGCTACACTCTCTTGATGTCAAAACAGCCTTCCTCTTCGGTGAACTCGAGGAGGAGATTTATTTGGAGCAACCAGAAGGATTCGTAGTGAAAGGTCAGGAGACAAAAGTCTGTCAACTGAGAAAAACCATCTATGGATTGAAGCAAGCTGTGCTTCAATGGAACAAGCAGCTACACAAGTCTTTACTGGAAATGGGTTTCACCCGTTTGCTTTCAGACCCAGGGACTTATGTCAAGATTATCGGTCAGGATATCATTATCCTTATTGTTTATGTTGATGACGCACTTTTTACTGGTAGTAAGGAATTGCTTGTGAACACTCATGTCAAGACGTTCATGAAGAGATGGGAATCTCGTTACTTAGGCAAAGCCAAAGAGTACTTGGGTATTCGTTTCACTCGAGATCTCTCAAACGGAACCTTGATCCTAGACCAAACCTGCTATGCGGAGAAAGTTATTCAACGCTTTGGTCAGGAGAATTGTAAACCCGTCTCGACACCTCTACCCACCAGCTATACGCCGAGACCTAACTCGAATCAGGCCACTGCCTCACTTCGATCGTCATATCAATCGGTCATTGGATCATTGCTCTACATCATGCTTGGTACACATCCTGACATTGCTTATGCGGTGATCAAGATGTCCCAATTTGCAGCCAATCCTTCCGAGGAACATTTGCAAAGAGCCCTTTATATCGTAAGATATCTTTCTACAATGAAAGACCTTTGCATTCTGTACTCGAAACATGGACCTACTTCTGGTCTAATCGCTTATAGTGATACTGATTGGGGAGGAGATCCAGAAACATCCAGATCTACGACAGGCTATGTCGTTTACCTCGCAAATGGACCCATATCGTGGATCAGCAGACGACAGAAGAGAATCAGGCTTTCTTCCACTGAAGCAGAATATTGTGGCATGACGGATACTGCAAAGCAGTTACAATGGCTTCGGAACTATTTCTCCGAACTCAATTGTCCGCTCAAAGCCATACCCATGTGTGTCGACAACCATGGAGCCATATTCCTTGCTTCAAACCCAGCTCAGGAAGGTCGCATCAAACATGTTCATTTACACGAACACTTCATTCGTGAAGCTATAGAATTTGGGGACATGGAACTATTCTATGTTCCTACGAATGTACAATTCGCAGATATCTTTACAAAGAATCTGTTGAAAATACCATTCGAAGCTGGTAGGAAAGCGTTAGGCCTCATTCCTTTCCCTTCCTCGAATCTCTCTACGTGACGTTTACACTTTAGTGAGGAGGAGTGTTGAGAATCATGGATTTATTTCTTTCCATACCATGATTCTATGCGTTACATGTTGTGACACGTCATGACTCAATCGTGACTCACTGTTGTGACTCACAGATATGACTCACTTATCTCTTATCTTTCTTATCTTTACTTATGCTATTCGTGTTACTCATCACATAGATAAGGCATTAACGCCATTGGACGATAGCAGTATCTTACTGCGGATGACTCATTACTTCGTCATCCTTCCATGACATTCTATAGAGTTCTATCTCTATTTCCCTTTTATAGGAGACATACATACATAGATACAAACATCTCTGTATCATATATAAACCTGGAGCATTCACTCTAGGACAATAACGAGTCTTCGACTTTTTCTTCCATCTCTCTCATACACAAAGCTCTTGCTCGAGGCACTACCCTCTCGCAATACCTTTAACCTTGTTCGTTCCCTCAGAACTATCTAACAGTGAGTATCTCCCACTGTTCTCTTTGTTCCCTAGGCTACTGCGCTCCACAATCGAGTCTTGCTATCTCGATACTATGATGCAGTTCTTCCATCTCTCTCATACACAAAGCTCTTGCTCGAGGCACTACCCTCTCGCAATACCTTTAACCTTGTTCGTTCCCTCAGAACTATCTAACAGTGAGTATCTCCCACTGTTCTCTTTGTTCCCTA
>JBBPQC010001083.1:0-11876 GCA_038092295.1 Leccinum arenicola
CGGTGTCGTAAATGCCTCTGCCCATGTCGTTGGAATCATCTCTGCTTCGATGAGATATGTACTGACCGTGTACCGTAACTGGCGTTTGCGGGTAATGACGCGACAAGGTCGAGGTAGCTACGCGTCAAAGTGTCATTTTTGGACGATGGAATTGCCAAGAACTTGTCAAAGGTGCCAGGTGGTGGTGTTGGCGCATCATAGAAAAGCAGCAGGTATAAGTTCACCTACATTGACACAAACCAATCTGTTGAGTTATGTATTGAAAGAAAATACCTCAAACATGGACTCACAGCACCCCCGATGTAGCCATAATTTGGAGCTATCGAAGCCTTTGGATCCGAGTAATTTTCAAGAAAATTGATCACCTCCTGGTTAACCTGGTCTACGACGTCAGGTTCATAGGAAATGAGACCACCCTTTACATAATGGGTTAACGTCAATGAAAGCAACCAGGAATGTGTGCATACTCACCCAAATTTGTGTTTGTGGATAACTCTTCAATGTAAACCTGGTCACAATTCCCTGAACCGACGATCAGCATAGATTCATCCGCAGAACATATCCACGTACAAAGTTATTATGGCAACCCTAAGAAGAGAAGTCAAAAAGGTCGCCCAATGTTAGATCAGAATATATAACACACCTTGAGGGCAAAGAACAGGTCAGGACTTGATGTCTCTGTCACATCGAGGACCGTCCCATTGGGCATAACTAGTTCATAGGACTGCACAGTGTCAACTGTCAGACCATGTTGGTTGGTGAGATGTGAATAACCTGCTCCGATGGTTAGAATAACTCCTTAATCGCAGAGGCGCACGAAAATACCTCCTCCGAGTGTAAATCCACCAACACCTACGCCAGGTGCACGTCCGCCGACGACAATCACTTCATGTTTCTCGAGAGCTGCGTAAACCTCATCCCAGATTAAACCCGTTCCTATCGTAACCGTCTGTGCCTCTGGATCATAAACAATGTCTCTGAACCTGTACATCGATATCTGTACTCCGCCAGTCGAAGAAAACGTTGGATTAGTGGCATGGCCACCACTCTTGACCTATAGGAACAAGTTAGACATCTGGAGTGGATAACTAAACATTTCCAACCGCAAAAGGAGTTCTTGTTCGGCCGAGAATGCGTAGCTAGACGGGTCATATTCAACGAAGACTCGGAGTGAAAGCCCCAGGGAGTGCCTACTGCGATTCCAACATCTGCGAGCGTACCGGGTTCAAACGAGCACGCCGCCATCTGAGTGCTCGACGACGCCCAGTGACTGATGTCCTGTTCGTAGCCAGGGGACTCTGCAAAATCTGAGCTCCAGGATAGGGAGAGACAATACCTGACACACCGGGATAAAAAATCTGTGAGGCACTGGAGACAGATGATGCAATCTCGTTGCACGTCGTACTGAATGAACGTTTGGGTAGCAAAGACGATCTTTGGGCATTGCTAGAATGTATGAACGCGATTGCGCAACCAAAGGTTGCGATTACAAAGAGAAGGGAGGTAGCATGAATCATGCTTGGCTAGAGGAGCTCGCCTGTTGAACGGCGGCTTATATCCTCTCCAGCTGCCAAAATTTGAAAAAAAGCATGGCCCTTTTGGAGTGACTCAGTCCAAGCTCGAAGAGGATACTACAGTATTGGACCGCCACTTGCGCCAGCAACTTTTCATTGGCGTCTCTTAAATTACAACACAAAATGTACATAGATCAAACACCACAAATATATTACTATGTATGTTGGCAACTCATATTAAAAATTTGGAGAGCATCGAGAACGCTCCGCATGGTGCAGAACGATACGAAGTTTTTGCTTCTTATCAGCGCAGCACCACCACTTGCGCCAGCCTAAAATGGCAGATCTATATAATCGCTGAGTTACAATGATTATCTAACTCTGTTCATCCGGGCTATCGCCATCAGTATCATTGTCACCACTCCCATCCCCACATTCGACGTTCAAGTCGACACTCTCGACATTTGGCTTAGGCAGCGGCTTCTCGAGTTTTCTTTTTTGAGTTTACATTTCAGCTCCGTTGCACTGTATACTGGTGTACCTTAGTGCGAGCCGTCGAAACTACTTAGTCCATATTAGGTAATGATAATTGATAAGATAGCAGATAAAGGCGAAAAGACTTGCTTCCCCGGCATATCACTGGCAAGTTGCTCGTACATAGATCAATAATAACTGTGATGTAGACCTGTAGGAAACAGCATTATAGATAGCATATGTAATTTTTATAGTGATGGGTCGACTGGTCGAACACCCAGTTACAAAACACTTGAAAAACCACAGATTTCGCACTCTATTTCTGATACTGTGCAACATCCAGCAACATAACATTTATTTTTTTCTGTATCACATTGCTCCTCGTTACAATAATTATTTTTTCCGTACACTAGTGGTGCCCTTTTGTAGGTGTGCGGTGTTGAATTTCCATGTTGGCGCAAGTGGTGGTGGGTGGCGCAAGTGACGGTCCATTACTGTATGTGAAGGATCCGAGACGTCGACCAAACGATAATTGATAATTTTTCAAGAAAATTATGTAAATTATTTACCACTATGCACGTTTTGCACACGAACCGAACACGGGGAAACGACCTTGCTTACGCAAGGTGATAATACAGAATTTGTGCAAAAATTTGTGAATGATTAGCCACTCTCGCTATTTACATCACCTGACACTCGGGAAAAGCAAGCAAAGATCCAACGAACTGAGAGTGATCTGGAATGAATACACTAAGCCCTGCTATTGCCATCGACATTGCTGTCCACTGTAGCAGACGGCGACGAGACAAAGAGTTTATAGTTTGAATAGGTTCTGGTGTACATTATAGCCTAACACATGGTCACGAGTTCTTGGTGGCCCATGCTTCAGTAACGAGAGCGAGCATATCAAAGTCATGAGCTGCCTTGATAGGAAGTCCGTCTCTTGCGTCCTTTGGCCTCTCTAGATCGGTAAAATTCACGTATGGTGGGTATTGCATGACGTCTTCTACCCCCGCCCAGTCAAAGTCGATGATCATGAGTTTCGTCCTATCCTTGTTGACAAAAACGTTCGTGTCGCGTATGTCTCCGTGGACCAGCTTGCGGCCATGCAGCGTCTTGAGCTGCGTCTTGATGCCTTCAAATGCCGATCTGGGGAGGCGCTCGGTGATCGGCAAGTCGGCCAATAAGTCGTAGCCAACGAGATTGTCCATGACTATCATGTGCCAACCTCCAGGGAGGACTTCGAATCCTCGTAATTTGGGGGCGAAACCTAACTCTGCACAATGCAGGTGGGCATCCTTCGAGTAACGTTGTGTGAATTTGATGCAGATCTGAGCTGTAGGGTCTCCTTCTAGTGTACCGAAAAATACGAGCCTTGTCTTCTTGCCGCCCTCCTCGAGCTGCTTCGTATAACGGATAGTTTGCGTGCTCTCATCTTCGAGAGAGTTAAACATGGTGGGATATGGGAACAGCGCATCGTGAGACTGGTGCTCTTTCACACGGCCGTTGGATAAGTCTTCGTAATATGCCTTCAGCGTTCTGAGAGCTTTGCGGAATGCGGCCATGTGGCGTGCCACGGTGAGCTGGGTTCGGGTATCGGTGGAATGATAGTGGAATGCCAGAGGCGTGGAAAGGACTTGTACGACAGGTCGTAAATTCCACACTGCACCAGCGAACACCATGTATGGCCCTGGAGAGAAGCGTTTCGTTTGACAATACCGACGACATTCAAAATAAATACTCACCAAAGATTGCCAGAAGAAGACAAGGGAAGCCAAACTTCGAACGTATAGGTGCGCACGTCTTCGTTGCCTCCAAGTAGTACGATATAGCTTGCATATATGGCTCCGAGGTTGAGGATCCCAACTCGTTCTTAAACTCGCCGATGAAGTAGGGAGGAAGATTTGGATCGACGGAGAGGCTGGCGTCCATCGTATAATTCGTTCCTGGGACCTTTGCGGAGAGGTCGAGGTTGATATGGACCAGTTTAAATACCTCGTTAGTTGCTTTTACACGCTGGTCTTCGTCTTTGTATAAATCTGACATGACATCTGCCAGCTTTCCAACGAACTGGTTATCGCCTTCTACCATTGTTCCGGTGTGGCAGTCGTCTTCAAACTGGCCAAAGACCGGATGCAACAGAGTTACAGGAATGAGTTCTTCGGCACCACGAGGACGGCCACAGGGTATCTGCGTTTCTCGCACGCCTTGGGTTCCACGAAACGCAGAAGGTTTCGCACTATCAGACGGTGACTTCTTTTGAGGGCGCTCTTGGATGAAGCTATCTCGCGCCGCGGCAATTGGATCCGCTCCTCCAAAGCCCGAGTGCGAGAACGGGGGAGGATTCGTCGACCCTGTCATGCAGGAATCAGACAATATCAGTAAGACAATACAGTCAACTTACTGGTACTGGCGGAAACTTCGACAACAACGCGTAAAGGGGCGAGAACTGGCACATCCAGGAAATTGGACGCCAAAGTGGCCCCTTCAAGTAGTTTACCGTCACCCGTCTTGTTCAGACTCTCTCGGAGTTCGTTCTCATCTCCCGATATCCTGTATAAGCGTATATTGGCGTTGTCTACGTTCCTCAGACTCCGGTACGCGTCCTTGATGCGGGGTATAAATTGACCGGTACTTTCACCCGGTTGGATTAAGATTGAACATTTGGTGCTGAGATCCTCCCCACGTAACCAACAAAAAATCATCGATGGCGTATCTGGAAAGGAAGAACCAGAATCAATTGTCAGGACCAGCTTGGATCGCCTCTGCTACATACCCACTATGATATGGATGTGACAGCTGGGTGGCGGCTCCGGGAATACCTTTGATAACTGATGAAGCCCCGGCATGAACTTCGCATGTTCCGAGATGACGAAGTTGACGAGATTCTCTTGGGGTAGGGGATCCTTGGGCTTGTAAAGAGCGATTGCGGTTGTAAGAAAAGATCCTGGTATCTCCTGCTTGATAACCCTTTGAAGTCCGCAGACCTGCTCTGTTTTTGAGACCTTAACCTGTAAAATTACCCGGTGATCTTGAGAGCGGACCCAACAATTGAGCGTGAGCATATCCATGGTGGCAGGGACGAATGATTGTCTGAAACGAACAAGATGCAAGACTAGCTCCGAGTCTGACAACAAGTTCGCGGTTACAGCTGAGTCATCAGTCACGTGAGTAACATCCACTGAGGGGGAAATTTGAAATTTGGGCAGTAGTAAATTGATTGTGTCAGCAACGACATCGTGTCGTGACTGAATTGTCGCAATATTAATGTTGATGATGATGATTGGAGTCTTGAGAAGTTAGGAGGCTATTCTCACTACTGAGACGGCATTGACGACAGTCCAATATAAGCCAGTGGATCACAAAGCGCCCCCAAGCAAGGTGCACAGCCGGCAACGCCGGCCCTTGTATTACTAATGTGACAGACGCGTAAGCGGCTCAGACCCCTCCAGTCACCGTTACATGGTCACAAGCCGAGTCGGGGACTTGACGTGGCAGCTATGATTCCAATTCCTCCAGCACAAGGATGGGAAGGAGCCTGGCGAAGAACTCGATTACGTCAATGTGATCGAATCATCGGCCGCGTACGGCGGATGACCGGTGACCAGCGGTTCTTCATGCTCGTCCGTCGACCCGAAGGAGGTCAGTATCCCATCCCGTGCCACGCTGGGGCGTTTTTCACACACGCACACACACGTATGCGTAGGATAGCGAAAGCTGATTGTTGTCGCTCGAACTCCCTTAGGACATCTCGCCGGACTGCACGATTTCCCAACTCTACCATCCGAGTCCACGGCCAAAGTGGCGGAGATCCCCCTCAGCCTTCTCAAAGATCTGTTGGTTGATCCACCCTTATCTCTATACTCAGACTCGAATTCACATGGTCCCGCCGAGTCGCAGAATGCCGATGATGGGGATGATGATGATGATGATGCAAAAGGGGATTTGCGTATGGTACACGTCCAATCCGCGGGTGACGTAGTACACGTTTTCTCACATATGCGGAAAACATGTCGTGTCCAATGGGCGCTATTGACAGGTGGAGTGAATGAACCTCCCGAACTGCGACACACGTCGGGGTCGTCCATAGATGTGAAGACCAGGGCGATACAGAAGGGCAAACCTCGAAAGCGTTCGGAGACACTCGAGGATTCGAGGGCTCGGAAGGCTGCTCCTGCCGACGCGGCACGCAGGGTTCCGATGGATCAAGTTGAACATGCCAAGTATGTAAAAACCGCATTGAGTAACGCCCACTGAAAACTAACTATCTTATCTCTCGTCGAAGTATGGAACTGGTGTGACGAAGGTGTGGAAACAGGTTTAAGAGCTCTGGTAATCCTCACAGTATGTTTTGATCATCACATAGTCAACGGTTGAATTCGGATCTCGTCTCTTAGTACGCAGCCGAGTATTCGAGGATGCATGCCTCTGCGAGGTCCCATACTTTCTCAAGCTTCAAACCTGCCGCGGTCCTGTGGAATAATCTGACGTCAGTGCCCTGCAAGACAACACCTAGGAGTGGTCGGCTTATGAAATTTACAAGGAGTTCTACAGCGTGCCCTCCTTGGCATTGTGCAGGATCCACCTCGTCATGTCTTGTTGGTACATGCGCATGTTTCCGACGCCAAAATTGGGAAACAGCGGTTCTTTTTCGGTGACTCCGAGTCACGTATATCAATGGCAAGTCTATTCTCATACTTTTCTTGACGTGTACGCTAACTAAACGTGGTACTAGTCAATCAAATATTCGTTCGAAGCCCTCGTCGTGAGTGAATTTCATAGTCAAATGGACGCTTTGTGGCTACTGTGCCGAGCGGTCCATTGATGCTTTTCCTGATGGCAACAGAGTATGTATGAGCGTGGGCTCTCAGACGGGGAATCCGTAGTACATACGTCAACGGAATCGGTCTGCGTCTCTCCCGCTTGGGTATCTATACAGTCACTTGTGGAAGGTGGGTCGTAGCGCTGTCACTCGTCGTGTTTAGCTGACCTCGTATCAGAGTTTTGGAATCACGATCGCTTTTGCTAGCATTTTCGTCTCTCTTCTCCTCGCCTTTACGGAATTCGACACCAGTCTGGTTGGCGTGACCTCTGACCTACTGTTCTAGCGCGGTCGTAGGTCAAGCGGGTCCCATTCCAGACAAAATCAGCAGACCGAATTGAATTCTGATGAGGAAAAGACGAAGGTGACGAGTTCACTTAACCTCGACCAGGGACAACAAGCAAGTACACGCAAAGCATCCGTTCATGTGGCAAGACGTGCGGTACGAGGTTGTGGGTCGATGATTACTCAGCGACGTTATTGGGTACGTCGCGCCTGGAATAACCCGTGAATCTGGTGCTAGGTATCATAGATGCCTCGACGAGTTGAGGCCTCCATACTGTATTACGACGCTTTAAAGCATATTGGCGGAACAAACCGCTTCAAAAGTGTCGTTTCAGGGACGCGGCTCGCGAATGGGCATGCTTCAAGTTTGCCGCCAGATTTCCAAGCTCCGCGTTAACCGTCAAGTTGACTCATAAATTTGATTTAATGACCACGTGCCTAGTAGCAACCGATCGGCAAAGTTGAGCCTCGCTCCTTTTGCTCGTCGCCATTGGCAGTACTCACCATTACTGACTTGCCCTGTCATGGACGCCAATGCGGGCGACGACTTGCGGATCGAGCAGCAGCACAACTGGCTCGTTGATTCATCCACCGTGCTACCTCAAAACCAAGATGATGATCCAGACGTTGCCACTGGCGACCTCGTCGTATGGCTATCCGAGCTCAAAGATAAGACCAATCAAAGTCTCGTCCCGTCCAACCCGGAAGCCCAGCCTCAGGCCCGGGCTGAGAGTCCTGTCGATCCAGCAGTTCTTTCAGAAATCGTGCAGATTCTCCAGCGAGCGCCACCCGTCGACCTCCCAGTCCTTCACCCTGAATTGTTCAAACATTCGTGTCGTGTCAGTACGGCATTCCAACAGTTCATGATATACCAGGCAGGGACACCGACTTGGGGCCGGGTGGTCGCCGAGATGTCGCATCTTGTGTTTCAGCACATCAAGGTCGAGCCGATGGGCATATCTGTCCCCAAGACGGTTTTCGACGACATCCGCCGAGTGGCTATATTGCGGATTGCACAGAGTCCGTTCCGACTCGAACAAGGTAAGAGGTCCAATCTCTATCACCTGCATCTATGAGTACCAATCGATATACGTTACAGAAAACCAGTTCGGCGCGACACTGCAAGGTGTTTCCTTGCCGTGTGGGTCATCGGACTTCTGGGACTATGTCCAACACCATGTAAGTACTATTGTTATTCAATGCGGAATTTTCAAAGAGAGAACTAATACGACTTCGCAGTTAGACGACGTTGTACGCACGGCCCGACACGGCTTATGCTTCAAAGCCCAGTACTTCGTCTGCGGGGACGAGGAGTACATGGGAATTATACAGCCAAACATGAACAACGTTCAAATGCAGGTGCTGCTGGATCAAATGAACTTCTCGCCCGAGTTTGGGTGCGACATTCTCCACAAGTTTACAGAGTCAGGAACCGTCATTTGGTTCGGAAATGTAGCCTTCGGATACCAGGTTCAGAAGTCGTTGTACGACATCACCTGTCCAGGGTGGTGTGGTGCTCTCGACGAGCTGAAACATCCCGACGGCGTTACGGTTTGTCAGTTAACAGAAGCTTCTTCGTACACGGTAGCATCTCAGATCGCATGGGTGGGTGCTTTCATTTTTATTATAATCCTATACTAATACTATCATAGCTAGTGCACACCACTCGTTTCTATATCGAGACGAAGCTGGGCGGGCCAACTACGTTTCGACCAACGAAGCGTAAGGCTGTAGGCAACCACGAGGCCGACCCCTGGCTTCAGCCATCAGAAACCTTAATTGGTATCGTAAACTCCGACCTCAGAACCGTGGAGGAATTCATCAACAGACTTCTCGCGCCAACCGCCATTGGCCCCGAGCCTATGGCGGATGCAATTGCAAAACTCCAGTTGTATAAAGCTTTCATTGCTTTGCCCCCCGGTATCCCCCATCGCGGTTGTCTAGGTAGTTTTATGTACGCTGATATCCCCTCGTTACTGATCGAGGACCAAAGTGTCCTGAACAGTCTCCAATTTTGAGGCTTGGTAGACATTTGATAGCGGCTGTGTCTTTCGTTACGAACTCCGACGTTCCGACCGTAGTCGTTATGATATAAGAAATTTGATTCTCGTTATTTTTTCCGGAATTGCTCCATACGACGCAAGACCCATGTTGCGGCCTATAGTCGTCGTTGTCCAATCTGGAGCACAGTCAAACTCTGGACCCCTCGTGTGCCAGGCACTCGAAGGAAGACGTTCTTCCTCTCATGCTTCAAGAGAACTGCTCGCAAGAGATATCACTCGCTTGCTGAGTTCGTCACATACAAATGCCGGAGGTGGTCGCTCTCGCTCAGATACCACCTCTTCGGGGAAGGTATTTAATCTACATATTGTTTCTATTTCTAACTCTGATCGTGAACAGATGCATTCCCCGTTCCCTCCTCTGTCCGACAAACGAAGAAAGGCCAAGATGTGGCACTTGGCTTTGCAGAGGAAGCGAAACGGAGCGAAGATGATGCATGATGCTCAAAGGGTCATCGAGGAGATCGAGGAGGAGATTAGTCTCAGTGTCCCCAGAGACACTCTCGACGGACTGCACACCCAATTTTATAATATTGGCAATGTCAGTGACTCGACTACTGAAGCATACATCACCACCATCTCTGCTGTCCGTGTGCACCAACAACTCGGAACGTCCGAGTCCCCTCCGGGACATGGTCATTGAGTAAATCCTCACCTTTCCATCAAATCTCCTGAACTCATTAACTCCCAGCTCTGCAGTCGACTAGTATTCTTGTCCCGTACACACCCCACCGCTGTTCTAGTATTATCTATTGTGGGGTGGCCCTTGTTTTGTACTAGCTTGTATCAGTGTTGTACTGATAGGAATTCGCGAACCCTCTGCCTTTTCTTCCAAGCGACCTCACCACTCGTTATCCATATATACCGCAGTCGCCACCTCAAAATATATCGTCAATGTGATCTGTGCATGTAACCCCAACGACCACAGTCGATGCTGCCCTCCGCCCCGGACTAATGATACAACTGCAGGGCGAAAAAAAAAAAGATCCTTGTAAGTACGAGTCACTTTTCAGCTCGCATAACGTGCATCGTGAATGAACTGACGCAAAGGACAACGCAAAATCGGCGGGACTAGTAACCGTCACGGGACACTTTCAATCGGTCATTGTCCCGCTCAGGCGCGTTCCTTTCCTTTTTCGTTTCCTCCCATCGTTTCGCTCCTCTTCGATTCATACGATTCCCTGTGCTGTTTCTCACTTCAGGCGACCACTTTGGACCAGCTATTAGCCTCATCTTTTCTGCGCAAAGATGAGGCTAATAGCTTGTTTTTATATGGGGGCCCCCATGGACTTGGGTAACTTTTGGGGATATGAATTTTAGGCCAAATGGAGGCATTATGTAAGTTTCCATATATATATGGGAGTCCCAAATATATCCCATGGGACTCCCATATATACCCCATGGGACTCCCAAATAACCTGATGGGAGTCCCATAGATAGGAGCAATGGGAGTCCCATTGATCAATGGAAAATGAAAATGAGGTAAGCAAATTTTGATTTGTCATCATTTACGGGACTCCCAAAATCTTTATTGCCAATTGGCAGAAAACAAAAAAGTAATATATGAATATTCAAATATTAATTGTGACATTTTCATGCTGGTAAATAGGACACCCAAATGCTGAATGGGACACCCAAAAGACCTGAATGGGAGTCCCACAGGGTATTTGGGAGTCCCATACAATAAAAATGGGAGTTCCATAGGGTATTTGGGTGTCCCATACAATGAACATGGGAGTCCCATAGGGTATGTGGGTGTCCCATGAGATATCAATGGGAGTCCCATAGGGTATTTGGGTGTCCCATGAGATAACAATGGGAGTCCCACAAGGTATTTGGGTGTCCCAAACAGTGAACATGGGAGTCCCATAGGGTGTATGGGTGTCCCATAAGATATCGATGGGAGTCCCACAGGGTATTTGGGAGTCCCATATAATGATCATGGGAGTCCCATAGGGTATTTGGGAGTCCCATGAGATATGAATCCCATACCATGAATATGGCGACTCCCACTGCTAAAATTTGATTTGATCTTAATCTAATCTAATCTAATCTAATCTCAGTATTTGATAAGATAAGATATTAGACATTGGGTATAAAATGATTATATGTCAAATTGTGATTATCAATCAATATTATATTCTTGTACCTTAATTTGAACATATGAAATACATTATGTAATCATCTATGTAAAGCAAAAAGTCTAGGAAAGTGTACCAAAAAAGTGTAGTCAAAAGTGTAGTAGAAAGTATAGTTTAAAAGTGTAGTGAAATGTATTGTCAAGTGTACCGAAAAAGTGTAGTCAAAAGTGTAGTGAACAATGTAGGAAAGTGTGCCAACAAAGTGTAGTGACTACCAAAAGAGTGTAGGAAAAAAGTGTAGTAAAGTACTAAAAAGTGTAGTCAAATAAGTTGTCAAGTGTAGTAAAAAGTGTAGTAAAAAGTGTAGTAAAAGTGTACCAAAAAGTGTAGTAAAAAGTGTAGTAGATTTCCGAAAAAGTGTACCAAAAAGTGTAGTGAAAGTGTAGTAAAAAGTGTAGTCAAGTGTACCAAAAAGTGTAGTGAAAAGTGTAGAAGATTTCCGAAAAAGTGTAATAAAAAGTGTAGTCAAGTGTACCAAGAAGTGTAGTGAAAAGGGTAGTAGATTTCCGAAAAAGTCTAGTACAAAGTGTAGTGAAAGTGTAGCAAGCTGTGCCAACAAAGTGTAGTAAAAAGTGTAGTG
>JBBPQC010001084.1:0-11872 GCA_038092295.1 Leccinum arenicola
CGCTCAGAATCAGCGTCGGTCCGATGACGCTGATTTCACGCGTCCTTTGAATCAGCGTCACGGCCAGTTATATTGCACACATCAGCGTCTCAGACGCTCTGAATTAGTCGATTTACTTTTTGCAGTGGATATGATCCAAAAACAATAAAATACTGTGTCTATTTCTCGTAGACAGACCGAAATATGGATGATGAGATGACACGTTTCATTGCCATATTCGAGATGCCTGTCTACGCATGGTCTACACACAGAAAACTTCACATTTTGGTGACTGACCTGATGCTTACGTCATGAAAATGTGAAGTAGACCATGCGTTTTCTGTGCGTAGACAGCATCTCGAATATGGCAATGAAACGTGTCATCTCATCGTCCATATTTCGGTCTGTCTACGAGAAATAGACACAGTATTTTATTGTTTTTGGATCATATCATGTCATTTTGTCGTCGACTAGACACAACACAACTACATATCTCATTATTCCCACTTCAAATGCAACTTGCGCACACCAAAGTGGCTCACTCCTCTACCAATGCGTCGTCGAACGGAAAATTACATCACGTCTTCCCACCCTCACAAATAGAGCTTTGCCTCTAGTGTTGCAAGGTTCTAGGCTATCATGTCCTAAATTCAACGTACCCACGAATCACCAACACGTGACCATTCACGTGAATGGCACGTTACGATTCCGATTCCCGAATGGTGTATCCGAACATCTCTGACAGTTTGCGACCGTCTTCGTTGCCACACACACTGTTTCAAATAGACAGTGAAGCTCCTTCAACGCACATGGCACCCACCTCCGACGACGACGCCTCCTCCCTCAACCGAGTCGACCCGCCTTGGCCACAAACGCCGCACAATCTTTCTCCTTCGAGCCTTTCACGTCAAGTCGCATCTCTCTGATTGGATGCGGACCGCGTCACTCCACCACTTCGATCCCTGGACTCTCGCTCGCAGCGTCGCGTTCAGGTCTTTACTTCAATTGGACATGAGCCGCATCATCGTCTGTTCACTTCGAGAAGGTAGGACCCATTTTACGGCCGCGATCAGAATCGTGGTCCCGCTTCTCATCCCCCGTCACTGATCTCCACCGCTGTCGTGCGACCCGCGTTCGAAATCCAGGATTTTCCAGTGAGTGATGCTCGACACACCGTCGACGAGACCCCGCCGTCAATTTGCATGATTGAAGACAGTTGTCCTAAGCATGCCAACAGCTAGGTATACGATACGAGTCATCTTCGTTGGTTCGCTGCCATCTTTCTCCCGTTCTCTTTTCACCATTGATCAAAATCCATGCAGAACACCATTCTATCATTCTGCAAGATGCGCAAATCCAACTTGAGGTGGGTTAGAACCCATGTTAAACACAGTATAGAAGAGTTTGAGGAAATTGGACCCAATGCTCCAGGATATTGGTCGAGCTGGCAAGAGGGATTCAGTCGTTATGCTTGAAGTATGCCGTGCGGTTCAAGGCTGAAGAGGGAAGAACTCACAGCCATGAGTCATGACATGAGCCACGATTCCAGTGAAACAATCGGGTGAGCCAGCCACCACCGGTCCAAGGTTGAGGTGGTCAGCAGGAATCGTAAATGGCTTGCCGCCAATAGTAAAGCTCACGTCCGGGAAGTAATCGCATGGGACTACAGGGCTGTCAATGGACCCGAAAGTACTATATGAACCCCAATCAGACCTTACATGTGTAGTCACCATCCTCGAAAGCTTTACCACCATGGGCCTGATGCAGTTTCAAAACTTGATTCGGTTCACCATAGATGTAGTTGGCACCAGTGTCGATAATCGAGACTACATTTCTCAGGATCGGTTTGCCATTGACACGAATGTCATCCACTATCACCTCCCAGAATCTCTAAACGATAAAGTGAGTATGCCGCTGCCACTATTACTCTTCAGCTCACCTTGGTTTGTACATTGACAAAGGTGATGTCACCTAAAAAGAGCTTTTTGTTCACTCCACCAATGTATAACTCGCCACCGTCAGAGGCAAGCCTTAATGAGAATACTCCATAAAACAGTTTTCCCTCACTGATGAGTGTTTCGAGCAAGGAGCTAGCAGGATACGCCGATATAGACTGGAAAGCCAGTCCCAACAGACCATCCGAAGGGACGCGAGACTTTGTCATGTCAGCTGAGTATGTTGTTGCAACACCAATGGTCTGCTTGTCGGCCTACTCGATGGTCAAGAATCAT
Source organism: Leccinum arenicola (assembly GCA_038092295.1). Classification (NCBI taxonomy): domain Eukaryota; kingdom Fungi; phylum Basidiomycota; class Agaricomycetes; order Boletales; family Boletaceae; genus Leccinum; species Leccinum arenicola. The sequence goes on from JBBPQC010001084.1 coordinate 2,211, forward strand.
CACATATCCAACAAGAGAATTTTTAAAACACACAGTGATGCCAGCAATGGTTATGTTATCAGTGTATAGTTCACCTCCGACATTTGCACCATCTTCAAATGAAAATTTGAATGGCTTATTCAAGTCCTGGGCGGTTCCAGATGACGCAGGGTCGAAGAGGTTATCGTGGCTTTTGCAGTACTCATCACCGTTCGACGCTGGAATGAAGAGATCGCTGGGTCGGATTGAGATCAAGGGAGTAGGTGGTTCTCGACAGGAAATGCTTGCCTAGAACCAGTGTCGACCTCGACTGTGATGAAAATTAGCATACATGTGGGCCAGTAGATGCACGGAGAATCTACCAGTAAAGAGTTTGGGAGGAGTACCGATCGAGATGGTCCCATACCAAAAATCCTCATCGTAACTGGTCAAGTCAAGCCCAGCCTTGGCCCGTTTCGAGTTTTGGGACCCGCTCCGTTTCAAAGCAGAAGGGTGAGTAGTTCCCGTGTTTCTCTCATAGTTTTCCAAGCCACGAAGAATCTTGCTGAAACAACAGATGAGGACATCGATTAGAAGGATTCAGGACACGTACGCCGTGTATGATGCAGCGGGATGTCTATTAACATTGACGCTTCTCTTGGAGTTTAGCGACGGAGTATTTGGTGAGCGGTATGGAAATTCCATCGCCTTTCCCCAGTGGGTCTTGGTATCGAAACGGCCGAAACGGCTAATACAACAATGACTGCGATACCTATGAAGCGTATCGAACAGAAAGTGAGCATCAGGGCTGATGAGGAGCGACGGTGGTATATCCGCCTTAAATGTTGCCGACTCCCACCAACACCAACGATGTAACGATCACTGATAGGAAAAAATCGGATGATATACCTCTTTGAAACTGATGAACTTCACCACTGGGTAACAGTCGGATTTAGATTTCTTGATTGTATTAGCAAGGGTTGAGTGAGACAAGATGACACCTGATCCAGATGTACCTATTGAGACTGCCAAAACGATCGAGAATCTCGATGGCGTGTTGAATTGGGTCCGGAACAAGGTAGTCTCCCGTAGGCAGGCCCTTCATTAATGCATCATGCAACGTTTGCTTAGCCATGGGCGGTGTTCGCAGACAGCAACCTGATGTAGGTCCTCAGCTGAATTTTAGTCTTTTCCAAGAAATGTCTTATTGGTATAATGGAAGAAAGTAAACCACACGTACACTTCATACCCCTTCTGCAATCAACCTCTCCGGCCTCTCCACCAATCCCCTCCACGTCTCCACAAACGCAGCCAACTCGGCCCCTTCCACAACCCGATGATCCGCACTCCAGCTCACATCCACCTTGAGCCTCCTCTCCCCCTTCCCTTCCGTCGCTTCCCAAACCTCCTTGCTCACGTCCCACACCCACCTCGCCCTCCCAATCGCCACGATCGCAACCCCACCACCAGGCACAAGAACCGGGCTCGCATGCTCCCCAAGCCCGACCGCACCGACGTTGCTCACGCTGATTGTGCCCCCCCTTCGTGGCATCTCTTTCAGCGTCAGCCCAGATGGAACTTGCCGACCCAGATACGCCAGATGCGCCACCCGCGACGCGAGCCCGTGAATGGATAGTGTTTGTGCGCCACTGATCGTGGGGGTGTACAGCCCCGTCGGGGTGCTCAGCGCGAGTGCCAGGTCAGCCGAAGGGCGGACCGTCAACGTTGGCTTGCCGTTCCCAGTATTGCTCGCATCGGAGGTGGGAGTGATGGACGACCGTAAGAGCGGCCATTCCATCATCGCGCTAGCGAGTGTCTTGAGAAGGAACGGAAGGTACGTCAGCTTGGAAAACGTACCCCCCTCCTGGACGGACGGAGGGGCAGGCGCGGGGTAAAGTGCGGACGGGTCAACCATGTGTGACGTAGGCAACCCTGCGGTTGTCGACGATGGTGGGAGGTAGTGGGATGGAATGCTTGCGTTTAGTATTGGTAGTAGTTCATGAAATCGCGTCAAATCGAGCGAGGTGCCGTATCTATTGGGCAGATGTAAGTATATACTAGTCGTTTCGTCTGTGCAAAAGACACGTACCCGAATCTGGGTATCTCGAGGCTCTGAACAGGGTCACGAGGCGGAAACGATCGACCAGACAAAGGGAACGTACCTGCGTCGTCGCCTTCCACATGCCATACCGCGTCCTACCCAAGTCTACCACAACATCCTTGTCATCTGCCCGTACAACTTGTTCTGCCTCGCTGCTACTAGAGACAGCGGCACGACCTCTGGCACTGACGAACACCTCGACGTCCTTCTTCTCGACACGCCCGTCCCGTCCGCTGCCAGGTGCGAGGGCCGCAAGATCGATCCCTTGTTGGCGAGCAAAATGACGCACGGATGGGGTAGCGAGAATGTGGTCCGACGACGACGACCTCAAGGAAGTCGCATGATTCGCATCCGCGTTCGTTGGATCGAGCGGGTGCTTCTTGCTGGCACTCGGCGGAGGTTCGACGATATTCCCAGGCCACGGTGCCTCCCCGAGTTCCGCTGGTTCCGACGCGGCGGCCGGATCTTGGACTTGCGTGCGCTCAGGGTCCACTGGCGACGACGCCTCCAAGTCGGGCTGCGAGGTGGGGTTTAATTCAGAGTCGTCGTGCTCGACTTCGATGAGACAGAGTCCTGCGCCGACTTTGGCGATTTCTCCTTCCTGAACTAGCAACTCCTTGACGACACCGTCAAATGGGGACGTGATCTCGACGCTGGCCTTGTCACTCTGGACTTCGCACAGCGCGTCGAAGCTCTGAACGGCGGACGAGGGCTTTATGGACCTGAAACGTTTGCCTGTCAGCCGTATGTACTGGACGGAAAGAAGGTGCGACGGACCACTTGATGACCTCGCATTCTGTGATGCCCTCTCCAATGTCTGCGAGCTTGAATGTGTGGAGAACTTTGCGGGCAGCGAGTAACGCGTTGGCGGTGTGGAACTTGTTTGAGTGGGTGCGGAGGAAGGGCCCGCGGACGAGGCGTTGTTGGAGGCGGGGAAGGTTCATTGTAGCGGTAGTAGTGGATGATCATGTAATCAGGGAATGATCGAGTGTGACAGTCATGTCACCGGCGGTAAGTACCATCAACACACCGTGTACATGGAAATTTCCTTGGACATCTCGCTGAGTCTCTGACATTTCGCATGGAAAGGTAAGTTCAAGTTCGCGCATCTTGTACCGCCGCCTGCCAGTGGAAATGCTCATATTTTGGGATGGGCGTGGTCGCCGTAATTTTCCCCACAGCCAACGTTGTAACATTGATCAAGACACACTCGCAGAAGGAGCTCGAGGTGAACTGGTTTTATCATTTGGCACCTGGTCTTTAACATTTCCAGATAGACTGGGGTCTTGAAATCTTGCTTCTCCGCCCCATCCAGCTGCGCACATGACCCTCAACTCGAGTTAGGTCCCCAATGAAAGCTCCCAAACCCTCTTCTCTGAGAGATGCTGGCTACAAGGTGCCATAATCACCGCAATCGCCTACCGCGTCGCAGTCTTGCTCTATTTCTTATCTTTTTATTTCCTCGTTCGCGAGAAGAACCGAGTCAAGTTCAGGAGGTGCTTGCCTCTGCTCGTCTACACCGTTGCTTCCATTATTCGCGGAACTCTCTACTCGATCAGCGTCGCCGCGTTCACCCAGATGGCCTTCATCGACAATCGTAACTACCCAGGAGGTCCAAATGCGTCCAAGACTTTATTTACACCATCCCCATCGGCGATTTGGGAAGGGTGGCGTTGGTCATGTCGAACTGGTTGTCGGATGCTCTAGTGGTCAGTGAGGGTCAATCAGACATCATAGCGTGCACTCACCGTTGACGAGCCAGGTATGGCGCTTCAAAGTCGTTTATCAAACGTGCGGGATCCCTACATGAATCTTCCCCTGCCTGTTGCTTGTAGGTTCAGTAGATCAGCACTTGTCCATGTTCTCGTCCAAAGTTATGCCTAGTAACACCGCATATGGCGAAAAAAAACAGCCCTTTGGACTAACCCGGTAAAACCACCAGATAACCGCAAGGGAAAAGATGGACCGGGCTATGCAGGCGATGTCGGTTAGAGGATTGGATATTTCGTCGTCGTCTGCTTCATCCAGAGTCACTGTTGTGAGGCTCGCAAATCGTTCTGCAGAACCGTATTCTATGTATCTCAATCGAGAACGTGCTACACCCCCTTTCGTGTTCGCAGATCGAGCCCTCGCTCGTCCGTCAAGTAATTCCAACAGTTTTCATCACAATTCCAAATACTCTGCCTTGCGGGCCCCACATACAAAACCAAGAGGCTCCGAGTCCACGTTCGGCAAGTCGTGGCAGTGATCAAACGTTGCACAACGTGGGAAAAGAAAAACAGTACGAACGACACATCATCGCGAACGCCGCAGTGATCGACGCCGTGCGGTCCCTTCCTACTCTCGACTCGTGCGCTGAAACGGCTTCAAACCACGTTGTAAACCACGGAAACAACGCATAAAACTGCGCTGCCACCTCCCTCGCCATCCCGGCGCGTCAGACGCACTCGTCGCTGACACTGTCATCGCCTCCTCGACACGCTCCCGGAGACCCTCTCGACACAAACAGCGCGCGCAATCGCCCTACCATCTCCGAGTCCGTAGTCGACAACGACGCGTCCCTTGACGCCATCACCCACGCGTGCGCCCAAACGGCGCGCCTTTTGACGCTACCCCCTCTGTTCACGACGACGCTGCGTTTCTTTCGCCCGTCAACGACTCGGTCCCCCCCCAGCGTCCTCAACACTCTCAGTGACGGCGCAATGATATTTCATGTACATATCAAGATTGTCATGTGTTTGTACGTAATGAAATTTGGATAATGACGTCAAGTACAGTGACTGGGACTCAATGAAACGCGTATCTAATTCTAATTCACGACATCGGTTCGACATTCTTAGATGAACAATATATATGATGGCATCAATTTCAAGGTCCTGCTAGCCGGATGATCGAGGGGCGAGCCGGGTGATGGCATCACGGGCCTATTGGCCGCTTAGTGAGAGGATCGAGGGGCGTGCGATTCGGAGGTAAAGCATCGCCTGCTAGCAGGAGGATGGTGACGAGGACTACAGTTTTATGCATTGTTAGCATCACTGAAGTACTGACCTACGAGGAGCACCGTTAACATTGATGATACATCAATCTGTCAAGGACTGCTAATGGTAAACCAATCATGTCACCTTCTACCCGGAGCCAGCAATGATCAACACAACGATAGTCCCGAATCACTTCACAACCGTCGTCTTGATTACCCCCGCGACGATCATTCTCCTGCTAGGTCCTAATTTAGAGACACGCAATGGCAAGAGCGCTCTTAATAGGTGTGTTTAGATCAAACATCATCTTGTCTTGCTCGACACTTGCCCATACCCTCTAAAATTTTAGATCTGTCAGGATCCAATTGTTACCTGATGCATGTTCATTGATTTCGGGGATATTTGCGATCTTTGATGTATAGATCCTTGGCCTATGTGAGATTTAAGGCAGATACACCACCGTCGCTCCTCATCAGCACTTATGCTCACTTCCTTTTCAATACGCTTCACAGTTGTCGCAGTCATTGCTGCATTAGCCGTTTCAGCCGCTTCAATACCTAGACCCAGGAGGAAAGGCCACGGAATTTCCATACCACTCACCAGACATTCAACATTGCTGAACTCCAACGTTAACAAAAGTGTCAATTTTGATGGACTCAAGTCTCGCGCTGGATCATATACGACGTACGTGTCGTGAATTCATCCTTTCCCTCTACGTCCTCATGTATCGTTCCAGCAAGCTTCTTCGCGGCTTGGAAAACTATGAGAGGAACACGGGAACCATCCACCCGTATGCTTTGAAACACAGCGGCGGGTCCCAAAATTGGAAACGCAGTGGAGCTGCATTTGACTTGACCTATCACGAGGATTGTTATTATGGTGCCATTTCGGTGGGAACGCCTCCCAAACCCTTCATTGGTATGTAGGTTCTCCGAGTGCATTTCCTGGAACACATGTGCTAATCTTCATCATGGCAGTCCAGATTGACACCGGTATTAGGTAAGCATTTTCTTCCAGACCACGCCCTTGTTCAATCCGACCCAGCGATCTCTTCATTCCATCGTCAATCGGCAATAAGTACTGCAAAAGCCATGATAACCTCTTCAACGCTGCTTCGTCTGCAAGTGTTAAGGACTTGGATAAGACATTTCAAATGGAATTTGGAGATGGTGCAACTGCGGATGGTAAACAATACACTGATAACATAACTATTGCTGGCTTCACGGTACGTTCTCTCTCTATCATCATAAATGTGGTGGCTTCTGACGACTGAGTAGGCGGAAAATCAGACTATTGGTGTTGCAACAACATACTCAGCTGAACTTGCCAAGGATCACTTCCCTGCGGACGGTATGTTGGGACTGGCTTTCCAGTCTATTTCGGAGTATCCTGCTAGCTCCCTGTTCGAAACACTCATCAGTGAGGGAAAGCTACTCAATGGAGTATTCTCCCTCGAGCTTACCCCTGACGGGGGCGAGTTGTACATTGGTGGAGTGAATGAAGATGTATACTTAGGTGACATCTATTATGTTGATGTACCAGCTAGGGTGCCGGTGAGTTTAAAACAACATTTAGTAGTAATCGCTGATGCATACTCATTTCACCATTAGGGATTCTGGCAGGTGACAGTGGATGATATTCGTGTCAATGGCAAACTGATCCTGAAAAATGTACCCGCGATCATCGACTGTGGCGCCAACTACATCTTTGGTGATCAGGATCGAGCTTCGAGATTGCATGAAGCCTATGGTGGTAAAGCTCTTGAGGACGGTTGGTACACATGTAAGTTCTGGTTGGGGTTCACAAAGTGCTTCGGGGTCCACTGACAGCCCTGTAGTCCCATGCGATCACTTCCCGGACGTGGCTTTTACTTTTGGCGGCAGGCCATTTACGATCCCCGGCCATGAGCTCGACTTTGGACCGGTGGTGGAGGGCTCGCCCGATTGTCTCAGTGGAATAGTAAGTCGTAGGCAGAATGATGTCGGTGAGATCCTTTCTCTTCATCCTTGAACCGTACGGCCAACATACTAACTACTGAATCCTTCTTGCCATCTGTGCCAGCATTCTGGACTATAGGGTCCATTTTTCTCCAGGGCTTCTATACTGTGTTCGACATGGATTCTAAGCCACCTCGAGTTGGATTTGCCCAACTCAAAGGATAATCGGAAGCGTAGCACTCTTTTCCGGCATTGTCCTGCCGATTCAGATACTATTTCTCCCTCGTTGACAAGACTCGTTTGACATACATACCCGGTATAATTTATTTTTTCATTGCACCGTTTTGGTTCATTTAATATGTTTTGATGTAATTTTCTGAATCAGTACTCAGTGTTTCGAATCCTGTTTATCGATGGCAAAGAGTGATCCCACGTTGGCATGATCCCAACGTGGGGACCGCCGGTCCGCATGGTAGTGCAAAAGTGCAGGCGAGTGCCTGAAAAGAAAAGGCCTCGTGTGCCCGCACCACCTGTGAGATTCCCCCCCTTTTCTCTCTCTCTCTCTCTCTCTCATTCTCTTATTCGAGCAGGAAGCCTCCCCACTATGCGACCAATCTATCCGGAGTCGCGCCCTCGTATCGCCTCAGTCGCCTCTGCGAGTCTGGCCAACTCCCTCGATAAGACTTAAGATTGGTACCTGAACCATAAACGGACTCGGATGGGCAGCGGTCCGGGTAGCGGCAAGCCCCCTGATGAGAGCTTTCGCAGGCTCGAAACCGCTACCCACTCCTCCCTCACCTGCCCCTACTCGTACTGTACATCGCATGTCTGATGGCCCGACCCCGATCCTCGGAGAGGGGTGTCCCGACGGACGAGCAAGCAGGCATGACCGCCCGAGCGTCTCTCTTCGTACACAGACAAAGGACTATGGCCTTCGGCCATAGTCCGGCATCCTCCGAGGATTAGAGGATCGGGACAGCGTTGGACCAGGTCTCGACCCGACTCTCGGGATGGTACGCGCATTGGACGAACAAGGGGGATGGGTGTGCGGTTTCGAGCCTGCGAAAAGCTCTCGGCAGGGGGTTACCGCTTATATCCCCTCGGACTCGACCGCCCTTCCAGGGCCGTATAGGTAACAACACTCAGACGGAGTAGAACCCTCCAAGCGATTGGTGTCGTATGGTCGGGAGAAGGCGGGTGTAGATGAGGAGGCTTCTGATCAAGAATGCCATCGTCACCAGGACGATCCCACGGGCCAGCCGGGCAATCGAATCCAAATCTTTCTCCATGAGACGAGCCGCCATCCACAGAAGGCACTCGATAACATACCTGGTAAAGCTCATCAGCTTCAGATATATCATCCGATTAGTTCCGATCAGTCATCGTTACATCGTTGGCGTGGGTGGGAGACTACTAGGAGTCGGCAATATTTAAGGCGGATATACCACCGTCGCTCCTCATCGCACTTATGCTCACTTGCTTTTCCGAGTCAATACGCTTCACAGTTATCGCAGTCATCGCTGCATTAGCCGTTTCGGCCGCTTCAATACCCAGACCCAGGGGGAAAGGCAATGGAATTTCCATACCACTCACCAAATACTCTTCGTCGTTGAACTCCAACAAAAGTGTCAATATTGATGGACTCGAGTCTCGCGCTATATCATACACGATGTATGTGTTGTGAATCCTTTTACTCGGTGTTCTCATTCGTCGTTTCAGCAAGCTTCTTCGTGGCTTCGAAAATTATGAAAGGAACACAGGGACGACCCATCCTTATGCTTTGAAACAGAGCGGGTCTCAAAACTGGAAACGCGGTGGCGCTGAGCTTGACTTGGTCCGCGAGGGGTATTTTTGGTATGGTACAATTTGGATTGGTACACCTCCCAAACTCTTCACTGGTAAGTTCTCCAGTTATTCACTGGCACACACGAATGCCAATCTTCATCACAGTCCACATTGATACCGGTATCAGGTAAGTATTTCCTGTCGAGACCACATCTCCCAGTTGTTCGATCCGACCCAGCGATCTTTTCATTCCAGCGTCGATTGGTGATGAGAACTGCAAAAGCCATGATCACCTCTTCTACGCTGATTCGTCTATAACTGCCAAGGACTTGGATAAGACATCTTCAATCGAATTTGCAGATGGTGCATCTGTCGATGGTAAACAATACACTGATAACATAACAATTGCTGGCTTCACTGTACGTTCTCTCTCTATGATTATAAATGTGATGGCTTCTGACCACCGAATAGGCCGACAAGCAGACAATTGGTGTTTCAACGACATACTCGACTATGATGGCAAAATCTGGATTTCCACCGGACGGTGTGTTGGGAATGAGTTTCTCGTCTATTTCGGAATACCCTGCTAGCTCCCTGTTCGAAACACTTGTCAGCGAGAAAAAACTGGCAGATGGAGTATTTGCATTCAAGTTTACCTCTGATGTAGGCGAGCTGTACATTGGTAGAGTGAACAAAGAGCTGTACACAGGTGATATCACCTTTGTCAATGTACAACTCAAGGTGAGCTGAAATGTACCATCGAGTTGTAGTCGTAACCACTCACTTTCACCATTAGGGATTCTGGCAGGTGACAGTGGAAGATATTCGTGTCAATAACAAACCGGTGCTGGAACATGTACCCGCGATCATCGACACTGGTTCCTTCCACATCTATGCTGATCA
>JBBPQC010001085.1:0-11854 GCA_038092295.1 Leccinum arenicola
GTGATGTCGAAAGGTGAAAGATGAGTTTCGAAAGATGAAGTATAAAAGTGGTCACGTGATGCTGACTAAGCAGGTCACGTGACTTAGAAAAATAGGAAGTGAAGAGAAAAATGAAGAGATTGTAACATTACCCCCCTACTAGGCTTGAGATTCCAGATCAAGCGGAGGTAGAACCGGAAGTGAAGTTAATGATAGGAGTAGAAAAAAGGCTATCAAAGAGGGCACGATTCATTTTTAATCGCCTGGGGGCCGAAGGTTTACGGCGGTGGAAGTCATTTATAGCTGACTGGGCTTTCTTCAATCCAGAGGCAGGTTCCCAGGTACGATCGCTTTCATCATATCCTTTCCAATGCACCAGGTATTGGAATCCGCGACCAATGGGGCGAGAATCGACAATGTAATCGACTTCGAATTCCGCGGAGCCTTCATCATTGACAAGCACCGGTCCGGGGCGGACTACCGGTTGACCCGGTAAGGGTTCAATATAGGGTTTTACTCGAGAGACGTTGACGATGTGTCGAGCTTTCACGGATTTGGGGAAGAGTAATCCCACGCTATTGTTATGTACTTCAATGATTTGATAAGGTCCGATCCAGCGTTCCGTTAATTTACGTGATGGGCGTTCATCGAGAGCGAGGTGTTCGGTACTGAGCCACACGAGATCTCCGATTTTGTAATCCGGGGCATCAGAGCGGTGTTTATCTGCCTGCAGTTTCATTCGTTCGCGGGTTCGCTGAAGTGCGTCTCTAGCTTTTTCGAGATTGGCTTTCATGTCATCGGCAAACTCTTTGGCGGCCGGAGCTTTAACCGATGTTGGTTCGAAGCCGAGACGTGGGGCGAATGTTTTGGTCAACTGAAAAGGGGTGAAGCCAGTTGCGGACGAGCGAGTGTTGTTGAAATTAAACTGAGCGATGGCAAGCCATTCGACCCATTTGTCTTGTTTTTCTGCTGAGAAGAGACGGAGGTATTGATTAAGTTCGCGATTAACGCGCTCCGTTTGTCCATCGGTTTGAGGATGATATGCCGTAGACATCTTCTTTTCTATTTTTAACAATTTGAGCAGGTCGACCATCATTTGACTGGCAAATTGGGGTCCGCGATCGGAGACGAGAGAATCAGGCAGACCATGATGTTTCCACACGTAATCCCTATAAAGTTCTGCCGTTCCTTTGGACGTAATGGTTTTCGTGGTGGGTATTAATGCGACTTCTTTCGAGAAGCGATCCACTACTACTAACACGCTGTCAAAACCGTGTGACGTGGGAAAACCGGTGACGAAATCGGCTGACACATTTTTCCAGGGTCCTTCGGGGACTTCCAAGGGTTGCAGTTTTCCGGCTGGCGGGAGATTGGTAGGTTTCATTCGCGCACAGCGCTCACAGGATTTACAGTAGTCCTGTATGTCTTTCTTAGCTCCTGGCCAAGAGTAGTACCTCGTGATGAAGTCCTGTGTCTTTTCGGCACCTTTATGGCCGAAGATTGGGTGATCGTGGAATTGTGTCATTACGTCACGGCGGAGTTCCTTTGGAACCCAAAGTTTGTCGCTATAATAATATAATCCTTCACGGAGGATCGACCCGTCTGGAGATGTGCAACCAGATTGCGCGGATTTTATTTTGTCAAAAAGGGTGATTTCTTCTAGAGATCGGATTCGAGATTCTGGTATGAACGTCATTTGTTTGTTGTCGTTCTCGATACCGATCATGTGATCTTCTCTCCTAGAGAGGGCATCGGCTTTCCCCATCGAGGTACCGGGTTTATTCACGAGAGTGTAATCGAATCGGGATAGATATTGCGCCCATCTTGCTTGTCGCCGATTTAGATCTTGACTCGTCATGAAATACTGGAGGTTTTTATGGTCTGTCCAGATCTCGAAATTGTGTCTAGCACCTTCTAGGTAGTGTCTCCATTGTTCAAGCGCTAAGATGATCGCTAGCATTTCTTTGTCGGCGATGGGATAATTGCGCTGTTCGGGGGTCATGGAGTGGGACATGAAGGCAACTGGATGCCATTTGTCGTCTTTCAGGGAGGAGAGCACAGCTCCCGTGGCGAAGTCGGATGCATCGCATTCTACTCGATAGGGGGTGGTGTCATCCGGATACGCCAGTACCGGCGCGGTGGTAAATCTATTTTTGAGCGTCTCAAACGCTTTTTGTTGAGCCGTTTCCCACTTCCAGGGTTGATCTTTCTTAGTTAGGTCATGTAAGGGTCTCGCTTCTAAGCTGTAATTGGTGATGAAGCGGCGATAGAAGTTGGCTAAGCCCAAGAAGCTTCTCACGGCTTTTACATTTGTGGGGACTGGCCATTTAGCGATGCCATCGAGTTTGGTGGCGCTCATCGAGATTCCATCGCAGGAGACGTCCATGCCCAGCATGTCGACCTTTTGTACTCCAAAGAAGCACTTTTCGGGTTTGACGAACAAGTCGTTTTTTCGTAATCTTTCTAAGACCCTTTTCACCATTTCCTGATGGTGTTTCATATCTCCATTCGTAAAGATCAGGAGATCGTCGATGTAAATGATCACTACGTCATCCATATCCGCAAAGATATCGTTCATCATGTTCTGGAACGTGGCTGGGGAGTTACACATTCCGAAGTACATTACGGTAGGCTCGTAGGATCCGAGGTGACAAACGAAGGCTCCTTTCCATTCGTCTCCTTCTTTGATTCTCACGTTATTATAACCCCAACGGAGATCCATTTTGGTAAAGATCTTGCTTCCTTTTAGTTTATCGACGATTGATCCAATGAGCGGGAGTGGGTAGTTGTTTTTGACCGTCCCCTCGTTCAGGTACCTGTAGTCCATAACCATCCGCTTTTTTCCATCCTTTTTAGGGATAAAGAATACTGGTGACGTTTGCGGGGATTTCGATGGTCGGATGTAACCTTTGCTCAATTGGTCTTCTACAAAGGCTTTCACTTCTTCCTGTTCCACAGGGTTGAGGGGAATCAATCGACCCTTTTTTGGTTTGAAATCTGGTTTGAGATCTACGGCATGATCCCAAGCTTTCTTTTCGGGCATGCGTTCGCTAGCCCTTTTCGAGAAGACGTCCAGATATTCGTGATATGCCTCAGGGACTAACTTGAAGGCTTCCTCGGGTTCTATTCCTTCTGAGGGTTCTTTTCCCAGTCCCTGAACGCGGTAGGAGTGGTCAATCTCCGATTCATCTAATCGAGATTCGTAGATTACATGTAGGGCTCGGCAGGAAGTGGGACATTGGTTTAGTCTGACTGTCCCTTGTACCCAATCGATTAAAGGATTGTGTTCGCGTAGCCAGGTATATCCTAGAATCATTTGATTTCGTCCCAGGTCGGTTACATCGGCTGTAATTTTCTCGCGGTGTCCTTTGAAATCCATGATTAGGTCTGCCGTATAGGCTATTCCTCCTGCCGAGTTGATAGTTCCGTCTACGTTATAAACCGGGATGACGAGTTCGAGGGGTTTGAGGGGTATGCGTTGGGCCTTAGCCCATTTGGTATCTATGAAAATTCCATTTGCTCCACTATCTAAGAGAGCCGCTACTTCGATGTTTTTGCTTTTTGTAATTATATCTATTTTTAGGACTAATTCCCGAAGTGGGCGCATAGTGCGGACTTTTCGCTCAGTCGGGATCTGAGGAGGGGGAATTCTTTTATTTTCTTTGTAAGCCAAATTAAGCCTCCCTTCCCGGGGAGCACGCTCTTTCGAGATCGTGGCTTCGGTTGCGTCATCTGGTAGGATACTACTTCGAGATGACAAGGAATCAAGAGGAACGTTACTATCTAATACATTGAAACGATTAAAAGAAGAAAAAGAAGGAGAAACAGAGTTTGTACTAGCACTATCTAGGCGTCGAGTACGGTAGTCCGAAAGTAAACTATTTTTTTGTTTTGCGAGAGGGGGAGATGCCGTACCTGATACGGTCTCCCTTACTCTTTTCCCTGGGTCACGTCGAGATCACGAAAATAGGCTTGCGCCGCTTCTAAGTCCATTCCTTGTATCGCCTTTTCCCAGTTAGGCGATGATCGGGCAGATTGGTTTGTTAACGCAGTTCCTTCTGCAGCCCTTACGTTCCTTGGTTTATACTTCGGACATTCCTTTCTATGTCCACCTCGTGAGAACCCGCAATCACGGCATCTTGTCGAGGCCTTTTTGCATTCCTTTGCTCGGTGTCCATCTTCGCCGCAATTGTAACATCCGAGATTGGTCTTTCGAACCTCGAGGGTGTCCACATCCATTGCATTCGGATCTCGTCGGTGGGAGGTTCCATGAGATCGGGAATTCTTAGACTCGAAGGCTTCGATGGCGTTGGCATAACGTTGTATGGTTTCTACGTAGTCGGTTACCGTATATTGCCTTTCGTCAGCGAGGAAGATGGCCTTGATGATGTCTTGTCGGACGTTCTGTTCTAGGAGAGCAACCCCCATGGGGTGATCGCATTCGGCCTGATCATAAAGTCCTAGCCAGTAGGTTAAGAAGACCTGAGTCCTCTCATCCTTTCCTTGCTTTTTGGCCATTAACTTTCGCGTGGCGATGTCTTTTTCATTCCCAATCTGGAAACGAGATCGGAGTTGTTCTTCTAGATCTTTTGAAGACGGGAAGCGATTACCCTGTCCATACTTCTTTATCTCGTTACGGGCCCACGCTCCTGCTCCGTTCGAGTCCTTTTCCTTGGTTGAGCCGATCCTGGTGAGAACGGCCAGTGTCGACTCCTTGGTTGTGGGAAAGCAATCGTCGTTACACGCCAGATACGTGCTCATTTTACACCACCATTCATCGAAGCGAGCATAGGATCCGTCAAAGGTTCCTGGATCGGGCACCACATCGACCCTTTTTGAGACCTTTGGGGGTGCTCGTCCTTGGGCTGCGGTCTCGGCAGCTACGGCGCGGGTTTCGGCGGCTGCTGCCGCTTGCATCAGGAAAATTTTGAAGAAATGATCATTTAATATATAGCTTTAACTACCATATAAAGCATATACTATGTATCAAAATTACATGTGCATAGATAATGTTATTTAATCCCTGGGAGGGGTGAGAACATTGATCAAATATCATCAGTATTTTAAATTCTGTCTATATTTGAAGGCTTACCATCAATAAAAGAACTTATTCCCCATCCCTGAATCTTACCAACTGATTTCACCCATACATTAATGATCTGGTCTGACATCAGTCCTAAATCTTACCAACTGATTTCACCAGTACATTAATGATCTGGTTTGACATCAGTCTTAAATCTTACCATCTGATTTCACCAGTACATTAATGATCTGGTTTGACATCAGTCCTAAATCTTACCAACTGATTTCACCAGTACATTAATGATCTGGTTTGACATCAGTCCTAAATCTTACCAACTGATATCACCAGTACATTAATGATCTGGTTTGACATCAGTCCTAAATCTTACCAACTGATTTCACCAGTACATTAATGATCTGGTTTGACATCAGTCCTAAATCTTACCAACTGATTTCACCAGTACATTAATGATCTGGTTTGACATCAGTCCTAAATCTTACCAACTGATTTCACCCATACATTAATGATCTGGTTTGACATCAGTCCTAAATCTTACCAACTGATTTCACCAGTACATTAATGATCTGGTTTGACATCAGTCCTAAATCTTACCAACTAATTTCACCCATACATCGATGAGCTGAGCTGTCTATCAGATGACACATATCATATGTATCAGCAATTTTGAAGCTTGACAGATATCAACAGAAATCTACCTATGAGCTTGCCTATCTACAAGCTACATGAATTGCCATACAATCCCAGAGGTCTACCTATGAGCTAACTGTCTATAAGATTCTACAATCTTATCAAGTACATCAAGTGGCTGAAAAATATATGTTCTATCTATAAGGTAGATGTTGCCCAGTTATATCAGCCAGCTATATATCTGCTCATCATGGAACTCCACCTACTGTCAGTATCTGTAAGATAGATCTTATGTCATCTATGTCATCTATGAGGCCCTATCATGGTTCCGACAGCCAATTTTGCCATTAAAACAAGATTGAGAATTATTTAATTATTAGACTCGGTCACCGACTGTATTCATTGATATAATGATACATATGTCACGAATACATAGAAAAAACAGCCAGAATTCTCCGTGAACTTATAAACAAAGTAATCATGAATACATGAACAAGAAAATCAAGCAATGTCAGTGGCGGCTTTAATTGCTGCTCGCCTCCGCCGGATTGTTGACAGTGCGCTATTCTCGGACGGCAACCGAGAACTCTCAGAATTGGTCGGAAAGATCTGCCTACAAAACAATTAGCACGAGCATTGTCAGTATATCAAATTCCTACCTATTCCACCACTGCATAAGTTGAGTAACTTCATCCTTCTCATCCGGGTCATCCAGAAGTTCGAGTATGCTGTTGTAAAATCTTTCCGAGTCTGTCAGAAGGTCAGTCCGTGAAAAAACTTGAGCAGACGTTAAGGCAAAGCGAGCCTTGAAAAAATTTGAATTGTGGGCGGAATGTTAAGACACGATAGAAAGCTTACCTGTGTCGCGGCGTAAGCGATCGATGCTTTCGTCACCGCGCTCATCCCGTGGATACGAGCATTGCAAGATCGTGTAGCCTTAGGCTCTTCAACCTCGACAGAACTTGGAGACGTAAATATAAACTTATAGGCCTGCGTATGAACAATCCATCAGTAAGCTTGTGAGTATACAAAAAATAACGTACCGCAACCAGAATGCCACTGCGCAATAACCCGTTCCAAGGGTCTTCCGGGTCATACGAATAGTTTGCATATAAGAAAACAGGCCACTGGTCGCCTGCAACCCGGAGTTGCCCGTTGCGCAACTTCGCCTTGATTCTGCAACACGCTAAGCTTCCGAACCGATCAGTTGAATTGAATCACGTACTCTGCATTAGACCAATCATATCCAGCTGGACAGAGTAAGGCGCCGGTGCGTTCGTGATGAAAGCCTCGAACGGATTTCGAATTACGAGGGATATGGGGGCTGAGAGTCTGACCTTTAGGTGTGATCCAGTCGACAATAGCACATTTCATCCCTTTCGTGTCGTCGGCCCTTGCGCCATTAGCACCCTTCTGGATCTGTGGATAAAGTGAGCAGTAGACCGTGTTGTGGGGAATATAACTCACCAACTCAGCCATAGTGCTGACTTCTTCCTCATCAGACGACGAGAGTCGGGCTTCGAGAGTCGGAACTAGTTTTAGTAGTTCCAAAAATACTGCAAACTCCTTCCTTTCACTGCGGAGGATCTTGAACATGAATGCGACTGTTAAATAATAAAAGATACTCACTGTTCTGAAAATGTCTCTAAGGTTCTATCCTCTAATTCGGCCATCACGACCAAGCCGTTAGTGAGCAATGTGCGCACGCTGCAAAAAGCATGGATTACACGTCCAAAGTGCCGCCCGTGGTGAACCAACGGGTCTTGTGTGCTTCTGCGATGCAATCAGCAATAACAAGACATCAGTTGGTGAAACGTACGGCCGTTTCCTCGGGCCCATTTGCAAGGCATTCGATCGTGAACGCTTCTGTCCCGTCATCGAAGAGTCCGCGCCTGGAGCAGCGGCGGGAGCGTGGGTCGAGTTCGACATAAGAACAAGCTGAGGAGATGATCGAGGGGAAAGGAGCAGCTGAAGTTTCTAACTTGAGAGTGGTCTTAAATACCCTCGTCGCTTGAGGAAGCGGAACACAGAGAGGCAAACGATGCTGCATTAAGCTTGCTAACTCGGCTAGGATATCAGTGCTTTCTCGGCTGTTAATCAGGCGTGCAAAATCCTTACATAATTCAAATCAATAACGTCCGGCTGCCTTCACCATGCAGTGCTGCATCCATGTTGGTCGTTGATGCAACGAACAGTATACCTTTGGTAACTAATCAATAACAGTCCGGCTCGAAGACATCATGTTGCCGGAATGGATTTCTTTCATATAAGCCCACACCAACAAACAAGGAGACTCTCCTGAATATATTCAAGGATGAGTAACCGGCTTCCCGGCTCACGAACATTAAGATCATTGGAAGACACGGAAGGCATCTTCACCTTCTCCTGGATAAGGTACTCCAGATATCGCACTGCTACGTGAAAGTCAGAATTTTCGAGATAATCTGTGACGGCTCCACGAGGAAGCCCGACATCATACAAAGTAAATAGTGCACGTACTGTAAATTCCACGATCACTGTAAAGAGAGCACCGTGATAACTGAACTCAAAGGCCATCTCCCGATCCTGCTCAAACACCCAACGTGCAGACTCAAAAATATCTGGTCCAGGTGTTTGGCGGCCCAACTTTTGCAAATAGGAGATGGAAGAACTGAGTTTGTCCCTCGTGTCATCTTCTTGCCGAGTCTGTTGGAGACGTGAAAAGGCATGAATATCATTCCGTAGTTCGAACACAATAGCCTCAATACATACTGCTGGAGTAACGCGGGGAGCCTTGACATGCGTCTTCTTTCCACTAACATACTCGGCCTTCCAACCAAATGACTCTTGAATGACGTGGTACCGGCGATCTGAGCACTTTTGACCAACTCATCCCGCACAGATTTGTGAGTACGATGTCAGGGGATGTAGGGTATAGAGAGAAGTCGATGAGGTAGTAGACGAGCATCGGAAAACAAGGCGACTGCGAAGGGGTTATAGGCTGATGAGAAGCAAGAGTACCAGCAATCTTGGGCTGGAGAGAAGTGAGGTAACGCCAGTGCGTTTCCAGGGAACGCGTTGTGTCGTCTCGTCTATATGGTAAGGAAGAAAATACAATTACACGATGATACAACTCGCCACAATGAAGAGATACGTACCAACGACCTTGCCCCTCTTCTTTCCGCTGAGCGAAGCAGCATTGTCCTTGGCCATCGCAGGTAGCAAAGCGCCAAAATTCGTCTTCGTCAGCACGATAACCTATCGGCGATGAGGTACCTCGAAATCGTTGCTGGAAACTTGTCTTTACCAGCCATCACGCTACTCTTGGCTCCTCCATCATTCGATTTCATCGACTGTACTGCTGACGCCTCTACCAAATTCCTCCTTTGAACCCACAACCGAGTCCTCCGAACAACATTATACATTCCTCTTCTTTCACCGACAGCCGCCCAGCGACCTTCTCAGGATTTGGTGCGCACAAGGACGAACGCGAAAGCGGAGGGGCGGGTCGACAGGGCGTAGGAGCAGCGGAAGCGGAGGCGGACCCAAAGCTGGGTGACTGAGGATGAACGGCATGGAACGACCGCGGTTGTGTCGGTGGTGTGTAAGACTGCGGCAAGTAGCTTTTCGGTGGGGTGGAGCTCGTAATCTCACCATCTTCGTGTGAAGGACGACGATGGATGTTTGACAAAGAGGTGGAAGGGGTCAGGGCCTGCAGCACTACATTCGGAGTCGCTGCAGAAACGCCGACCGAATTGGACCGCGAGTTGACAGTCGATAGACGTCGAAGTCGACGTGGAGGCAGGCGTTGATAACATTGATGGATAAACGGGGGTCGAAGGTGGGACCAATCGAGGAATAGCCTCTCCTGACACGGCCCGGTCCGCTGGAGTGCTTTTGTCGTCTGCTTCTTGATCGTCAATGGCGGAGGCGGAGGCTCAGGAGCAAAGCTCACAACATCAGGCATACGATCATCAACGCCAATAAGCCCACTCGGCACTACCGCTTCCATCACCTCCACTTTGGCTTTGAGCGTAATCGACATCGTCGAAGGCTTGATATCAGTTTGGGTTTGCGGCTGATCCGCATCGTGCTTCTCAATCGAAACACGTGGCAAAGGTGTCTGTGAACGAGGCTGTGGCTGTGAAGTCAACGGCGTGGCATCTCGAGTCTTCATCACCATAGCCATGGACAGTGCCTGTATCTCTGCGGACAGTTTATCCTCATCAGCCTTGCCATTCTCGACACCTCCAGGACCATCATCATGCCCATCAAACCCATTTACACGGACAGAGGAGTCGGTGGCAGTATCTTCCTTTGTCGCACCATCCATCGTCACGTCATGATCACCGACGGCGGTATCGCCAGAATCCACAGTCTGAACAACGCCAGCGTGCTGCTCGCCTTGGAGATCAGGCTTGACGTCAACACATATGGGACTGGACGGCGGCCCAGGACCGTCGGGTGTCGCAGGCGAACATACCGCCTTGGCCATCTCCTCCTCCCGCTTTTTCTTCTTCCGAAGCGCAAAGTCCTTCAGGGACATCTTCACTTTGGGCGTTTCCGGATTGTAGTATACTCCGAGGTTGCAAGTGTCTGATTCAGGGAGTAGAGATATGAAAGAGATATGAAAAACTCTGAGAGGCCGTGGCGAGGGTTGTACCAAGAGAGACGGATGTTACTCCAGCGGCGACCAATCGCAGTGATGAGTTTACAACGTTTGCGGTAGTTGAAATAATACTATTCGGCGGAGTAGAAGCTTGAGGGAAGGCGAAGGCAACAGTCTGCACTGGAAGCATGTTTGTACATGATATGATTTGAACGACTGAAGCCTGGCTCACCGATCTTTTCGGGCTCGATCTTTTCGGGCTGTGTCAGCCAGTCAATACCGCTACCTTTGCTCCTGGCGTCGACATTGACAACAGGCTTTGTATCCCTGTCTCCAAAGCCGATATATACCTAGATAAACCGGAAAGGGTCCCAAGACCCAGACCCAGACCCAGACTCGATGACGAAGGTAGGGTAGGTACGAACGCGGCTAAGCATCAAGAGTGTCGAGTTTTCCAAAGAAAACAATATCGTGTGTTCGGTAAGAGAGTATGCGAAGCATACGCGCGAGGAAATCCAAGAATGCTACTGCACGAGGAGGATGGGGTTAGGGAGGTGCTTCTTCCTAAATTATCGTTCACGGGGCGGAGGAGACAGTTCTCGTGTGGGCTCCATAGACTCGGAGTCGACATTCATCGGCTCAGCGTGTGACACCTCATTCGGATCGGAAGCCAATGGCGACGAAACGCTTTCCATCGCATCACTGTCCATCACCGCGAGGTTAGCGCGAGGCAGGGAATCTGATGGCGTCTCAGGAGAACCGAGTACGCGCAATGATGCACGCCCATGCTCCAAATCGTGATCCGTGCGAGGGACTGCCGTCCTCTTTCTGGTCCTTATCTCCGACGACATTGACGTCAACGACCATGACATCGACATCCCCGTCCAATGGAAGAACCACCCGTTCGTTCACCACTCCATCGACGTTCGCGTTGGCCAAGATACCGCCATCGCTGGCTCAAGGGATCTGGAATGTCCGTTTTTCCGTTCAACCGAGGCAACCCGCACAATATTTCTGGCGACGCGAACCGAACATTTCGATGCGTATCCCCATTGATGGAACGCTTCTTCGCCGGATCCGCCATGTGGGTCTCGTGGCAAGCCTCGGGCGAAGACCGGTACGTGTGTTGATATTGTGCCTCAGCGGGAGTGTCCCGTATTCCGTCAGCAGGGCTGGAGGTCACCAACGGGACAGGGAGAGGTACGAGTATTGAAGGGGGTTCGTTTTGCGGATGCACATGCAAGGGTTTAGACGGTCTATGAACTGGGGGTGATGTCGATCGATGATCAGAGGTAGGTTGCGTCGATGCGGATGCGGAGGATGACGGCGTGGATTCACTGGGGCTGAGCAGTATTGAGAGATTGCGATTTGGCGAGGACGATGCGCCAGGCGAACGCAGGGAGAGCTTTGAGAACGGAGCAGAGGGCGACACGCTTGAGGCCAGAGAGGAAGGGTGGGACTGTGGAGGTGCCGATAGATGGGGCTCGGTCGGTGCTTGCGTCGTGGGGGAAGATGAGGTCGAAGGGGATGAAGCGGCATGATTGACTTGCGACGGTGTAGGGGATCGTGCAGTGGACGACAGAGGTGGTGTTGGAGTTGCCGGACATGATGATGAG
>JBBPQC010001086.1:0-11851 GCA_038092295.1 Leccinum arenicola
GCTATTCGCTTGGCCTCGGTGTCGTGTCAATTCCGTTGGGTGCTCTCATTCGCCTTTTACCCAATAAGCCCTTCGAACGCATGCTCGTCTTCTTGAGGCTTCTTCCGAGCCCAGAAGGACTGCCTACTATCAAACCGGACGCAGAATGGAACGAAGCCATTGAGCTTGTCCGCGATAATTTGGCGACCTTTGCGAATCTTCGTGGTGGCCGTCTGCGTTCGTCGTCATTTGTATGGAAGAGTCGTTCGGCACGTGTGCAGGATGAGCGTAAAGTTGCGTTGTTCGTCGTGTTCCTTGTCATTCTCGTCTGATCGCTAACGTTTCACGATACAACAAGGTCTTCAATCATGACCATGGTCCCGACTTTGATACCATCTTCTATCGGTGCAGGTTGGGCACCACACACCCATGGCACGCTCTCAGATCCAGCAAGGTATGACCCCTCGAGGTCATCAGCGGCGCTCTGGGAGGGCCGGTTCCAGATTCACCCAGATACGAAAATGGACGACCCAATTTTGATGAAATGGGGTGGCAAGGGTCGCATGCGGTCCTCGCCGCCCGTCTGACAGCCGCTGCGCAGTGTCGGTACGTTTCGCGCCCTGGAGCGCAGCCACATATGTCAATCCTATCATGAACGACTGCCACGTCACTCGTACGACCTAAATATCCAGGATATAACGATGTGCGATCATCGTCATGGGGCTTGTTCCCTGCGGTGCATCGTTCGACACGGATACGCACAGAGATGCTCTCGCTCGGACAAGTATCAATTTTCTCATTGCATGTGGTTTTACCCGAAACCGTTCCCCGCACATATTTTATCCGTTATCATAAACCTGCCTCGCCGCTGGTAACTTTATTTACCTCCGCAATAGACACTCGCACCCCGGGGAGGGGATGGTTGGTCGACGCGCGCGCGTCGTAGCCAAATATGGGACGCGACAGTTGTTGTTCATCGTCTCGATACGGTCACGGTACTGGGACGTGTGTGACGACGGGGAGCTGGGTAATCGGTTGAGCGAGTGCGAGATCCATGATCCAGACAACATCGTCATTTAGACTCGTGTTTACGAGCGGAGAAACAAACTTGAAAGTGTGATATTGTACCGTACGTAGATCAAAGTTTTGTCAGTAGTCTACTACGTATCACTAGTTACTAGCCATGTCGTAAATCGTAGACCCGGAGGGGAAGGGTCGAAGAAACCTAATTAGCTGTGATTGCCATATTTGCTGCTCAGCTGTGGTGATACGAGGTAGCCCCAATATAACCTGACAGAAGAAAGTATAAATCTGCTTGATGGTTCTCGCGATCTCTTGGCGTTTGCTATGAGATGCCCAAGCGAGAATATCCTTCCTCCGATTCTGGAATTCTTTGATGACAACAATCAGCTGGACAGAAAGTCAGTTTGAGACCAGAATGAAGAGGAACTTGCCAGAAATGTACTCACCCAGCCACAGATAGTGGCTCCAGTGTGGAGACTAACTTCAGAGATAGGAAGGCCTGTACTATCTACAAAATTGAAGCAACCAATTTGGCCTTCTTCATATGCAGCTCTGTGAAAGAGCTGCTGGAATCGCAGATGCCCAAAGGGCATCTCAAGGATAAAAGTGCATCAATAATCATAGCAACGTAAGATCAAAAGGATGAACTTACAATAGTGTAGGATTGTATGGTTGGATCCCAGTTCCTCTGGTGAAACATCCCAAAACCGTATTGCTCGGAAGAACTTAAGAACCACCTAAGATCATCTTCACTGACGAGAAGAGAAGAAGATGAGGAATAGAAACTGGGTAGGTAATAATCAACATCTGGCCTCTCGCCAGAATCCATGACCAGGTATCGCGTGCGCGGCCAGATATACTCGTTGAAACGCTGCGAGACTTCTTTTAGCTCTTTGATAACGTAAGCTTTGAACGTGGGGTCCGACAGGCACGTATCTACTGCCATTCCATTCGGAAGTATCAACGGTGCTGCAAATAATGTTATTATCAAACGACCACAACGTAGTGTGAATTCCGAGTCCAAGTTGGACTCGGACTCACTATTTTCTAATCCCCAGTTTGCTTGATCATGGCTCACAGCTACGAGCAACATTTGATCATAAACAACCTTTCCGAGGATCTCCTCTATAGCCTCAGGACGGAAACTGATGGCTCGAGTTTCCCGAAGCTGCGTGCACAATAGCTCGGATGTGGTTTGGACGATATCTACCCACTGCCAGGCATGGGCATGCTGTAGGGCTAATACGAATAAAGCTAGAGTAAGTTAGTAATTGTGCTGGAAAATCCGAGTCCTTAGACTCACGAGACACGCAATAATGGTAACGTATCTCCGAATTGGGTGGCAGTGGACCTGGCGGCAGGGTAGGTGATGTCCCGGTGGCTGACCCAGCAGGCGGTCCAGGGGCCGCACCATGTCCGACCGTGTTCGCAGCGTGGCCGTGACCAGCGTGGCCATGACCAACGTCGCCGTGATCAGCGTGGCCGTGACCAGCGTGGCCATGACCAGCGTCGCCGTGATCAGCGTCGCCGTGACCAGCGTCGCCGTGATCAGCGTGGCCGTGACCAGCGTCGCCATGACCAGCGTCGCCATGACCAGCCTGGCCGTGACCGACCAAGTCCGACTCGTCCGACTCAATCATCCAGTTCCAAACGGTCCTGGTACTGACGGGATCGGGCTGACTGGTAACGGCAGCCTGAGTGGAAGGACCAGGAATGAAGTCGGTGTCTGCTACGTCAAACGCATAGTTCCAGTTCACTAAACGGCTGCTGGTATGATCGTTGAACGTCTCGGCCAGGCGGTCGGAGTACGCGTGTTCTCCAAACCTGTTCCGTGTTTATCTGTGAGCAAACCAGATCCGAAGCATTAGATGGTATAATTATATTTACGCATACGCTGGTGCTGCGGCGATCCTGGCGGTGTTGTCGTGATAGTCTTGCTGAGGCTGAGGCAGTACGAACCAGGAGTTGGCTGGGGCTGACATGGAAGGCGGCAAGTGAGTGTCGGTGAGACTTGCAGTCACCTTTGATCATAATGTTAGCAGTCCAGATTAAAATAGATACGGAACCCCTTCGGCAGCCCACCAGGAGATCACTGTGGAGATTCGGACTCTTACCCATTCAATCCGGCCATTCCGATAGCTCTTATCGATTGCCAGTGCGTGGCCGAAATCATACCGCTTGTCCGGCAATGTCTGCTGCTCTCCCGCGCGGTCGAGATCTCGGACATGTGTCGCATCCAAGAGTCGACGATCGGGGATCAGATCTGGGAGCGAGTGCCAGTGAGAAAAGTGGATACGCACGTTCGTCGTCACCGTGGGAGGAGTCGTTGTCGTCGACGTTGTGGGAGGGAGCGTGTGCCAGTGTGGGGTATGTGCATCGTTGGCGTTGTGCGTGAGGGTGCGGTGCCGGTGAGGGGTGCGTGTGTGAGTCGTCGTCGTGCGCCGAAAAGACGGTGACCTCCGAGTCATGTCAGTATACTTTCCCACGTCCACCCCAGCCCGCGTCTCCGTCTTTGCCTCGTTTCGTCCTTCCTCTGTCGCCTCCGTCTTGTCGTAGTATGTCTAGTTCTGCAGCGGAAACACAAGTACCTTGTCCGCCAGTGCGCGCGAATGTAGTTGCGGAACAGTGCCTGAAACTCTAGATTATGGGGCGGATACCCGCTCGACGTCGATGTATTCGTCACATGGAGATCCGTCTTAGTTCGTACTCCGCCAGCGTCACCACGTACGCAAGATGGAGCGACCGATCTTACAACGCCTTGATGTTTGGCGTTGGATCCAATGCTAAATCGCACTGAGCATCATGGCACACGGACGGATCAACG
Source organism: Leccinum arenicola (assembly GCA_038092295.1). Lineage (NCBI taxonomy): Eukaryota > Fungi > Basidiomycota > Agaricomycetes > Boletales > Boletaceae > Leccinum > Leccinum arenicola. Next base: position 3,827 of record JBBPQC010001086.1, read on the forward strand.
TGGATCGCTCCCTAAGTCGGACAGATACACCCGACTCGTCGTCCGTCGCGACCCAACAGTGTAAGATCGCGCTTGTCTGGAGAGGTCTGGGCATTTCGAGATCGACGCCAGCTTTTGCAATTGGCTTGTACCCCAGGATGGGGAACGTGGAGTCATCCGCGATATCGAAAAAGTATTCTCGATCGTGGCCGCATTGTCTCACCACGCACATCGCCTGCGAACCCTTTCTCTGTGGGACGTGTCGGACGCAGTCGTCTGCACCGTCATCAATGGTTTTCTAACTATCCAAGCGCCTCGCTGGACGACCGTATCCGTCAGGGCGAACCAGACAGCGTACACCCACTATTACCGGCTCCGCAACCCCTACCCGCTGCCCTTCCTCAGCGGCAGGGTGCCATCGTTGACCCAGCTCGAAATCGACCACTTCCCGATTGAGACACGACACACGAGATCCAACTGGCCGCCGTTTGCCAACGTGCAGAACCTCACCTCGCTCACGCTGCGCACCCAAGAATGTCCAACGGTAGGGTACTCACTCCCGCACTACCTCATCGAGTTCCCCGTGCTCTGCGCTCTCTTGCGTTCGACACCTAACTTGGTGAGCCTCGCGTTACACGGTCCCATCATCGAGCCGGACGAAGACCTTCCGGTGCGTCCGCCGGGAGTGACGCTACCCGCGCTCGAGACGCTGATCGTGCACCGCCGCGATCCCGGTGTGCGGTACCATTGCGAGCTGCTGAGCATCCTGAGTGCGCCCACCCTAAAACGGCTCGAGATCCCGTGGCACGACGACCTCTCTGTCGAGCTCCCACACGCAGACCGGGCGAGAGCGTATCTTTTCCAAGAACAAGACGACAACGACTACAACGGAGGGGGAAGCAGGCCACTGAGGCCTAGGTTCGCGAGCGTCAGGGAGCTGTATGTGCACGACAGCGCGGTCACGGTGGAGGGGCAGATGCCCGCGCGGTCATTCGTCGAGGCATTTCCCGGGGTGGAGGAGGTTGTGCTTGGGGGTACGGACGTGGCGAGCTTCGCGGAGGCGCTCCGGGAGTCAGTGCGCTCGCGCCGCGCTGGCACCGGCTCGCTCCTTGTGGGCCCCTGCCCCGATGACGACGAATGTGACGATTATGCATGTGCCGATGTGACGGCCGGTGGTGGTCGATGCCCTCGTCTCTCCGAGTCCGAGTTCCGGAACGGTAGCCTGCTGGATGAACTTGAAGGCAGTGCGTGGCAGACGGTGAAAAAGGTCGTACTCAAGGAGCCGGAGGTAGAGATGGCAAAGTGGAAGGGGTGGGTGAGCGGGTTTTGCAAGTGGCTCGCGGCGGAGGGACATGTGTCGGGGGAGGTATGCGTGGAAATTCAGGAGGCTACGAGGGCTAGCAAGGACAGTAAGTTTGACGATGGCGGGATGAGAGCGTTCAAGACGGGACTCGATAGGCTTCGTAGGTATGCACAGGTGGTCGTAGTGTAGGGTCTACTTCGTCTAACCTCGGCCAGGGGACCTCGAGTAATCTGGCCATCGATATGTAAATAAAAAACAAACTTCAAATCATCCAATGCCAGTCGAGGCGTCTCACTAACGGATGTGGGAAATACTCAGGAACCACGGCTTCTTGCTGCATATGTAGCACACATACGGCAACGTTGTGAGAGCTTATCCCGTGCACCCATAGTGTTAGTGTAGAGTGTAAAACGTCAGACAAATGATTCAAAACGCAGACCAACTTGAAAGCGTTACTAAGTTGCAATATATATAAGTTCACGAGGACCCCTGTTCCCTGCATCTACATCGATCCTACAAGAGCCCGGGCCCTGCGTTCGCTCACGGACGGCGACCATGATCATCGTTGAGCTGGGGCTGGGGTTGGAGTTCGCGTCTTGCATTCCATAACGACAAGTTCTGCGGTAAGAATTCGACAAACTCGCTCGGCAACTCCCGTCCGGAGTCTACAGGTCTAAGTCGCCCATGTGGTATCTGGGTATCAAGGTGTGAAAGTGAACGTATCCGGCAGTGTACCGCCTAAATGCTTCAAATGCTTCTGGAGATCCCTCCAGTATTTTCGCTATTCTTTTGTAGAGGCCAATCGTCGTCTCCGTGAGTTCACAGAATACCTCCAGCTTTGTTTTCTTGGTCTGAGCTGCTAGAGTGGAGATTTGATTCGTCATCTCGCCCACTCGCTCCTCTTTATAGAAAGATAATACGTCGCTAAGAGGCGTCCTCAAGAAAGTTCGAGTGCACGACAGGATGAAGTACTCACTTGACATTGTGGATAAACGGCGTCATCTCGGGGATGGCCTAGATGTAGTCATTCAAAGGCACCTCCCGCGGGAACACCATGAATGAGTAAGCTTAGGCGACGCCAGACAGCGTGCGTTGGTAAGTCGGATACTGTTGAGCGGCATCTCAGTGAGATCTACACGTCCTCGTTAGGATGGCTTCAGCGGTGATTCTCATGGTGACACACACCGAAGTTCATGGATTTAGTTTCATGCTCGAGTAAATTGGCAGCGACAAAGTTCAACGTGGACGTCGTGATCAAGTGAGAAGAAACAGGGGGAAACAACTCGGAGGCCCGACGGATACATCTGCAAACGCATCCAGCACATCGCTTCCCTGTGATTCCCTTCGAATGAACCGGTCGTTGAAGTGATACGTGTTCTGCATCTCGGACGGGCCCGGGCGACTGTGGTGGATGAACGATTGACTCACCGTAGATGTCTTTTGTTTGAAGGCGATTATATTATCTGATAAGCTTGTTCACTCAGGTGAGCTTCTGCAAGTTACCATCATCCTCCTAGTTCGTTCAAACAAAAGCTAAATTTACAGTAAATCGTTGCGACGCTGGCCTCCATTCCGAGTCCGTCTGCCTCGAACGCATTTACATCGAGTCTTCCATTGGATAGGTCCTCGACTGCTCGTGCGTTCCGATGAATCCGATCATGGGGCCTTAGATCTTGACACCCCCGGTATCAAAGTACTGACTACTGACTACGGACAGGAAACGTGTGCCAAAGAGAAGGAAATTGATTCTGATGACTCTGAGCGAATCGGGAATTCGGGATTCGCCATCGTGCTCGCTGTATCTATCAGATGACAGTCTTTAGTGAAAGCCGAAGTTCCACGGGACAACTGACAATATTCCAGTGAGGACGACCCAACATTTAATAGGGACAATCAATCTAAACGTAGATTCGCCGCACGGGTGGAAGTTACCACGACTGGGTTGGTATGTGATCGATTAATCTCCGGGAACTATGATCCCAGCAGTGATCGGCGTCAATCTTACTCCTGGGCATTCTTCCGATGCTCTAGACACACGTAGTTCAATCATACACAAACGCCTACAATCAGGAATCAGAGCATACAACTACAATTTTCTTCGAGATCGTTACCGACTGAGATGGTAAACTGCTCTATCACCCTAGGGTCCAACCTTTCATGCAGACACTCAAATATCAACGGTGATGGGATTGCAACCAATGTTGACAACACCGCCCTGTGTATGACGTTAAGCCGTACTTTCATACGCCCACCCCAAAGGATAATACATACACTGAAGGTTTGGTTGCAACAGAGAGGCTTTTGAGAGCAGTCTGCGCCTTTGCCAACGATGGCACTGCAATCCAGGCCAACAACGGCGTCAACGGTAGCTGTGACGGCACCGACAAGGCCACCGAGTCCGAGTCCTTTAAGCAACGGAGGGACCATGGAGGAGTTGCTCTATTTCAGCAACAGTGTATTCTTAATATTGATTCAACATCAGAAAAAAAGCATCATGAATTTACCGGAACGGTGTGGTTGCAGCAGCTGGGTGGGGATGTACCACAGATGGCAGGGGGCGTGGCAGCCGCAGAGACGAGGACAGCAAGGGGAATAAAAGCAAGAACACGAGCGAACATTGTGAGAGATGAAGGTAGCGAGTTTCTGATGAGAGCGGATAAGAGGGATGGGTGATTGACCTGCTAGTCAAGCTCAATCTTCCCGCCTTTTTATACCTTGGAAGTACTGAGACCCCTGACTGTCCGTTCGATGTTAGTATACGTTTCCCGAAATCAGACAACTGCATTCAGACCATCTAGTCGGGCCAATAGCTTGTGCCATAAAATGATAAAGACTCACAGTACTCACCACTGAGCCTTTGTTCACATACTATCCGAATCAGATCATTGTGAGCAAAAGCACTTATGTAACCAAGCGCAGACTCACTAATACGATCCCAACTTGCTTCGCGGCCCGGGACCTTGCCGGTCCGAATACCGCGACCACATAGTCAATACAACAAACCTGAAACGGAATCAGTATCAACACAATGGATACATTAAAGCTCTGATGACCGCGTGGACCGCGTGAAGGTTGTTAGATAGCTTTGCAAACTCGAGCAAGCCCTTCAAGTTGAGTCTAAGCCGAAGATGATTTGAATTTTCCTGGCGAGTCCGAGTCTGAGCTACTCGAGATGCCCGAGTTTCAAGTTCACGATGTCTGGGAGACACGAGTCATCCGTCACATTGTCCGAGTCAGGGTGGATATCACGCCGAGGTGCGGGTTGTACAACAACCAAAGATAATCTTCAAATTCTCATGTCCTATCTCGGTTCGCGGACGATATTGAGTATTATTGTAGTACACTGGCGTGACAATCTAACTCCAGTAGTATGCTCCCCCAAGTGCACCGACTCGGATGTAGAGGTTTAATAGTACTAGGTTCAGCTTATAGATACTAAACGACCAATGAACCAGTTCGGTGTTTGGTTCGGTATCTGGGCGGTCCTGGGAGAGACGTTTTGCAGTGTGCTCAGTCAAAGGATGGCACACCACTATTTGATCGCGATGTGATTGATGGCCCAAGTCCAAAACAGTAAAGTAGTGGACCGCCGGTATGTAAACGTTTGCCTGAAAATTTAGCCTAGTTTGGATGATGAGTATGGACACTAACAAGTTCAAGTTGAGCGCTGAGCGCTGAGCCTTCCCACAGCCATGTCCGTCCATTGACACCATGCAGTGGCGTCCGCCGTACGCGGCGGCTCGCGCGACGAAGCTGGACCGCGCTTCGAGAATCCCAGCTTGAGCGTTATCTGGAAGGCAAGACAACTTGCAGGCATTACATGGTGTCCAATCGGAGAATCCACGGTAGCGTGCTGGAAAATCTCAAGGATGGCGGTATGAACTCATTTGGTGTCATGATTTCTGCTGAATTCTGATGCGATCTCTCTGATCAAAGGGAGCCTCTTCCCAACCTGTATGGTTGGGGTCATTTTCGGTTTACGATCAAGTCACTGTATCTTCCGACAAGCATGGGGACGTGAACGCGGATGAACGTCAAGCTGCAGACGCTCTGTCACCAGGGCGACCGAAGCCGTCGGATTCATTTTCTGTGCGCACCGTATGTTTCATCTTTGTCTTCGACCCATTTATCACCGGCTCGTGTCAAACAGTTTCAGTACTGTACTATCTCTCCTAGCCTTCCTGCTCTTCAGAGGCATCTGCCTTATCCTTCCCTCTCAACTCTTCGTAATACAACAACGAGCATCGTATTACCTCTGGGGGCATGGTGACCACGACCGCCCCCTAAGACTTTGGGTTACGCCTCCGCCTGTAAAGGAGTTGTAGTCTTTTTTTTTTTTTTCTGCGGCGTTTTATGCGGCCGAGGACGTGAGTCACAGCGTCTCTTTTTTCTCTCTCTCTCGTGCCGCTATTGACGTCCCATTCTATATCCTCGCAAGTGGCCTACCTTGACGGCCTCGATTACCCTTGCTATTTCCTTCTTTTTAAGTCTTACTTATGCCCAGGTTCTCGAGCGCATCCGCCTAGACAAGTAAGAAGCTGTTTTAGTAAGATGCAGTCGTGACACTCATCTTATTACACCCACGCAGTCAAAGACCTCAATGCATTGGAATCAACCAGCATCGTATCTTATTTGATGTGCGAGCGCTCGCTGGTATGCAGGTCCGTTATCCCATCAAGGTTTGCGGTGAACGCGAATACGTTGTCGGTGCTGGCTTGGCACATGGTGTCTCGTATGGGGTAGAATTCGCCCTGTATGACGAACAAAAGCAATTCTTGGGTTTTGCAACGCCGGTGGTCGACACGATCCAGGATTTCCAGACCACACTTGTCACATCTGAGCCTCTCACCCATGTTTTGTTCGCAAAGTTGACTCGTGCTGGCGAGGTATCATTGCAACTGGCTCCTGGAGGAAATGACCTCGGCGACACTCTTCAGCGACTGGTTGGTGGTGGAGCTAATGTTCCAAATCTCCGGCTCGTTGAAGAAGGTAAAGAGGCAAAGCTGAAAGTTGCGATGGAGGATGACCAGGTCGTTTTCACGATCTTGGATGAACAAGTGAAATTATTTGGACTGGCCAGGCTTCCCCGCACGGTCACTCTCGATGCCGTTGGTCATGTCTTACGTGCTAGTACACATTACTTCTGGTATCTTCATCTCGCGAACACAAAGATCCGTACAGTCGCAAACCGTGGGATCGTGGTCGACTTCTACCGCCTGAAGAGGCCGTTGGACGACATTGAGCCATCCGAATGTGAGATGCCGTTCCTCAAGCCAATAAAACCCGGCTTTTGCCAAACAGATCCAACCCACCTCATCGATTTCGTCGTTGATCCGAATGCACTCTACGGAATAGAAATCAAGAACAACACGCAAAGAGACTTGTATCTGAACGTCTTCTTATTCAACAATAGTAGTTTGAGCATAGGTGACTGCATCCTTTCTTTCATTCGAGTGCGTCGCTGACATACCCCCTCTCCGCCTCAAGTCCCATGCTACATCCAGTCGAGCGCAGGAGACCCGGAAGCGCCGCTGAAGCGCAACAGGACGTTCACTATCGGACACGGGATTTTCGGAACGGCCCCGCTCGGGTTCTCGTTGGCGGAGGGCCAGGACGTCGACGTTGCCTACTTCAAAATCTTTTTCGCCACCCGCCCGATCGACCTGACCGACGTCGTGCAGATGTCCCCCTTTTCTGGTGTGGACACACGGCCTATGATAGATGGCAGAGGACGAGAAGGCGATACGGTGCGGGAGACGCCGGAGGTCCGAGATAACTGGTTCACGATGGTCATCCCAGTCGTGCAGAGGCGGGGTTGAGTCGCGCTCCCAGGAAGGATGGGGGAAGGGAGCGGAAGGTTATGGTGAAAGTAAGACCGTTCAGCGTCCTATGTTGGTGAGGATTGTGATATTAATGTTCGCTATCGCTGTCGTGGTTCGTGCTGTTGTTGCCAACCCCAAGCGTGGGACACTGAGACTACTTCTGCTCATGTGTAATAGGCTGAGACTAGCGGTGACAGATACTTGCCGTTCGTCACACCTTTGCCATATTCCCCTCAGTCATCGTCGTGGGCATTGCAACGCTCTGCCAGGCAAATCATTCTGCTTTCGCTCTAGAGAATAGCCAAACGGCATAAACATTCACGTGAACGTTGCTGCTTGCCTGACTGGTATCGATTATTGCCTTCACGAGTTCAAAGTGAGTTCTCAAAATTAGAGTCTTGCCAGCCCATTCGTATTGTATTGACTCTGGACTATCCAAGTCACTCTTCGCAAGTCGAACGTTAACGATCATGATCACCAGGTGCATCTTTCCAACGGAACTGCTGCACCAGATACTTGGCTACACGAGCGCTAGAGACGTTGTACGATGGCGAACAGTAAGCCTATCTTCCGCTGGCCCACTGTTGCGACTCGAAGTCACGTCTTCCCCCTACTTGCTAGGTTTCAAAGTGGTTCTGTGCCATCACTTACGAGCCGGCAATTTGGAAGGCTCTGCATGCAAATATGCATTTCATGTGCCCGCCCGAGTTGCCTCTTAGTATTGGTTCTCTCGACCGGGCCTTCGTCAGGTCAGAACGATTGGCACAGTCGTGGAGCCAGGAGATACGGCCGCTTCGAGTGCTGTCGCGTACCGAGATCCCCATCAGTGGTCTCCCTTCCCGCTATCCCAACCATCTCATTGGTGGTCGATGGTACATCATGTGCAAACCACGCACAGTCCTGTGCAAGGGGTTGGTATTA
>JBBPQC010001087.1:0-11849 GCA_038092295.1 Leccinum arenicola
GAGAGACTCTGCGAACTCCCTTCAGGGCCGAAGCTTTTTCCTGACGCGTTTGACTGCATTCTCGCAAGAGTACGGCCTTCCATTCCGTCCCCTCTTCCGTTCTCCTATTCATTATCGTCCGCCGCCACAGGGTGTGAAGGTGAAAGAATCGACCGTCTTCACACGCAAATATTGCACTGAACTGACGAACCTATCCACCCTGTCCGTGTTTGAGGTGGAGATATAGTATTATCGCGGCGGCGATACGATCCCTCCATGGATCCTTCGGCTTCATGGTGAGAATCTTGATGAATGATGACTGTCTCTCACAGCTAACGTCACCTCAGAGGAATACTCCACCCTCTGTGTTGTCCGCGCGGATCTCTCGCCGTTCAGCGGCAGCACTGAGCTCAAGTCGGGTCGGAACGGCAAGACCTACTGGACCATCGTCTTCAGCGTCGAGATCCATTTTGGCTTGACGGAGTTCAAGGCAGGGATCAAATGGAACGATAACGTTCGTATTCACTCTGTTCGATCAAAACCCCCAAGTAATGCGAGAGGTTGCTCACCCATGGCTACTGTCAGAAGAGCTCGAACGCATCGTTAACAAGGCCAATGGCCTGTTCATCCTCGCTCTGACGGTCGTCAAGTTTGTGGGATCCAAGACATATAATTCCATCATGCGTCTGCAAGCCATCATCGAGGACACGGCTTCCGAATCCACGGCTTCCGAATCCACAGGTTCCGAATCCACAGGTTCTGCGTATGCCGACCTCGACTCACTGTATCGGGATGCGATTTCCACTTTTCCTGATCCAGACGTTGCTCGTCTCGTGCTCGGCCTCGTATATTGCATGGCCATTCCCTATCCGTGTCGGGTTTGCACAGTCTACTTCAGCGACCCGAACCAAACGTCGACGTCAGGCTTGTTGTCCTTGCCCTTAGCTCTGTCCTCCTTGCGTCAGCGGACGGAAAACAGCCCACTGTCCAGTTTTACCACGCTTCCTTTCGGGATTTCTTGATCAGTCATCAACGATCGATAAAGTTCCAACCCGGACGCTTATCACCGGTTCATGGCGCGGCTGTGCTTCGAGACCATGTCGCATCCGCTGAAACGCGACATGTGCGGGATTGGAGACGGCGAACCGCGAGGTTCCGGATCTTACTGAACGCCGAACGGCAGCATTCGACGAGACTCTGCTGTACGCATGTCGGTTCTGGTCTCACCATCTCGCGCAGCTCCCGAATGATGGGGTTGCCAATGAGGCGTTGCTAGGTGCGCTCAAGACATCAGCACCACGGTGTTGCTTTGCTGGATAGAGGCACTCAGCGTCTTTAGCGAGCCCGAGAACGCTGTGGTGATGCTCCGCCAGTGCATCCGATGGTTGAAGGTTTGCCTTCCCGTCTTCACCTCTTGTCCGAGCTGAGATTTATTCACAGACAATGTCCGAAGCTCCCAATGACCAGTTGAGGCTGATAGAAGAAGCCGAGGGTCTCGTGGTACTTTACATGGACTGCATATCCGACTGTGCACTGCATGTCTACCTCACAATACTTGCCTTTGTTCCTAAAGTTGCCATCTAGAGGACGTTCAAGCACCTGTCGTTTGGCACGCTTATCAGCCATCCAGATCTGGTTGACCGGGTGGCCGTCCGGAGGGGTCTTGATCTGCATAGTTCCAACCACTCCATAGCTTTCTCCCCGGATGGCAACTTGATCGCCACAGCCGGTGCGAGTCTGGGTGTCCAGTTATGGAACACGATCACAGGAGGCAATGTCGCAACCTTGGGAGATCACTCGTCGACATCAGTCCTCGTCCGCTTCTCTCCATCAGGTTTCTTCTTGGCCGCTGCGTTCGAAGGCGGTACTGTCGCGATATGGGACCCAAAGGTCGGACGGAAGCATATGCAGCACGATGGTTGCCACGCCGAAAAGATCACATGCCTCGAGTTCTCAGACAACAGTGCCTTGTTGGCATCTGGTTCGCGCGACCACACGATCTGCGTTTGGTCGGTCGAGACCGCACAGTCGTTGTACCATCTGGTTACCCACGAAAAACCTGTGACGGCGTTGGTATTTCCAATGACTCCTTGCGGTTATTCTCTGGAGCGGAAGACAATATGATCATCGTTTGGGATATGGATATGTCGACGGGGAAGGTGATTCGCGGGATGATGGGACATCGGAAGATGGTGAACTGCCTTGCTGTGTCGAAGGACGGGAAGATTGCTGCATCAGGATCGGAAGACAAGACGATCAAGATCTGGGACGTCGGCTCGGGGAAATGTACGAAAACGATTTCCAAACATCACACGGGGATATGATCTGTGCACTTCTTCAACGAAGACAAGTTTCCCATCATTGCCTGCGATGAGGCAATGCTGTCGTGGAACCTCGCTTTACGCAACACGTCAGATACGATCTGGGATTTGAAACAAGTGCTTAGAAAGGCGTTGAAGTGTGCCTCTGCGTGGCAAGCCAAGATGATGGGGTAGGGAATACCAACACCCGCACTTAGATACGCGATCCACGAGTTGTTGGACAATGAGTCGACTACCCCGGGCCCACTCCTGGCGACTGCGTTCGCGACCGGTTCTCCTGCATTTGTGTTCACACGCAAAAGAGCCGTATTCGCCGGATCACTGCCAAACCCAATCACTAGTCTGTCTCTGAATGTCACTGCGGAGGCAACCGCGGTGGCAATATCGCTCGATGGAAACTGGGCTACAACCTCAGACACTCACGGCGCGTTCTATATCCTTGACCTGACCGTTCCGGGGAGAAACTGGAGATTGAGATGAAATCCCACCTGTTGACTATGGCATGCGAAATAATTCCCTCTCTCACTGGCACGCGGTTCATCATCGATAATGCCAGTGCCTTTCAATGGTACCTAGTCGATGAAAATTGCGACATCATCAACAAAATCGATACAGGTTTTGTGGGGTCGATGCGCGTGGATGGCAACATCCGTTTCAAGTTCTCTCCAGATGGGAGCATCATTTTATGTGTCATCTCGCGCTTATTCAACGGCGACAAGAGCACTCTACGCATCCTTGATGGTACGACGGGCGAACAGCGCATGAAGTTCACGGGACTGAAGAAGGTCCATTCGTTCATCGCGTCCGGTGACAACAAATGGGCTGCATGTGGGCACGGACCCGGCCAAGTGGAGGTATTCCGGCTAGAAGATAAGCAGCGAACGAGCATAGGATGATCCGATTCGGACTCGCCCATCAAGGTGATCTATTTCTCGGACAATGCGCAGATGCTCATCTGCGGGTCCCAATCGGGGGTCGTCCGCATCTGGGACCGTGAAAGCGGAAGCAAGCCACGATCAAGAAGGTAGAAAATTGTCCGGTTCTCGGGCGATCTGACCCAGCTTACGTCGAGGGCGGAATCGTCTCTGAGTGGGCCATCCCATCCCGTTCGACGCGGACGACGTGGGCATGATGTGATGTGCGCTTTGCTCGCACAAGGAGGATGCCACGGATGCGGATGGCGAGTCGGACAAGAAGACCCTCCCACATCTCATCTCCCAATCCGACCCGGAAGAGGTCAGAGATAGTCCTCCATATAGCTTGCTCGTCCTGTCTAGATTTTGTTTCATCACGTGACCGCGTCGCGCATTTATGACGCGTCTTTTGCTTCTTCTTTCTTTCCAACACAATCATGCCACGCAAAGCATCTCGTTCGGTGAACATGATCATCGGACGACGACGACGACGATATGATATCGCAACATAGCAAGGCACCGGACAGCGACGATCGTGAACTAGAGTAAGTACGTCCTCGCGTCTCAGCGACTGAACTGACACTCACCAGGGTGTATGCCAAGGCCGTCGCCGAGTTCAAAGGTGCGTTCCTACGCACCCCCCGTCGCCCACGCATAACACACGCGCGCACACAGTGACATGGCAGAAACAGAAAAAATAAAAATAAACCAAGTTTCTGAAAGCGGCCCAAGCCGAACTCGACGCGCACGTTCGTTCTCTCGTTCTTTTCGCCACTCCCTCCTCCATCCCTCGGACAGGTCGATCGAAAAAAGACCGAGATCAAAGGGATCGTGAACGATATGTGAGGGCGTACTTTTGGCGTCCGTGACGATGCGAGCCATGTTTTGTTTGATGGACAGGAAGGCGACGTATCAAGATTTCCTCGCCAAGTACGCTGTCATCGAGGACCAGAAGCGGGAGGTCGTCGTCAAGATCGCTGAAGCCCTGAAACCGCTCGTGGTCTGTGCCTTTCAATCCTTTCTTGATTGCTATGGAACGTTCGCATCGTTCTTCCCTATTGGTTGTTTTCCAGGCGTTGTCGGTCAAGAAACACCAGGAGACGGTAGAGCTCACGCAGGAACTCGAGGAGGATCAACTCGAGGGCGTCAGACAAGTCAAGCAAACGTACCAAGGTATGGTGTTATCTAGCGGGGAAAAGACGGCGGATTTCATCGTTTCCGTCGCATTGGTCGTAGATTTTGCAGATATGGTGAACGCCTTCATGACACCCGGATGACACCCGGATGACTGTCGGATGACTGACCTCCCGGTTCATTACCGGTACCGCCGCCGACCTCGGATAATGCAGTGTTTTTTGTTTTCCATTCCATAAGCCTCTATAGTTGGGCTCTTTCCTAGGTCCCTTGTCATTCTACAGACAAGTCATGCAAAGTCTATGGATGCATACTAAAGCCGTTGCATCATTACAAGGGTCCGACCTCCGAATCAGATCAGATTCCTCGGCATCATATTCCTCCTGGCCGCCGCTTCCCGTTGCCAGTCACACTCAACCACGCCTCCAACCGCCGTCCTAGCTCTCCAGTGACTCGGCCCCCACATGTGTCTCCCGTCGTCGGCAACTGGCCCGCCTGCTTCCGGCTCCTCATAGCCACCAGCCTGAGCTCGCCTGACGACGGCTTCGACATCTGACAACTCGCGTTGCTCTTGATGTGGCACCTTCCGTTGCCCGACGGCGCGCTCGGCACTTCTGAGCCATCGACGGTCGAGTCGACGTCTTGAAACCACTCCACATCGTTGTCCTCTGGTCCCAGGATGCTCTCGACGAGCCCTTCCTCCCATCCGTCCCATTCCACGCAACGATGGGCAAGCTCGCGGAACAGCTTGGACGTGAATATGCTCGTCTGAACGAATGCCGGGAGGTGAGCACAAGCCCACAAAGGCCGAGTGGTCGTCGACTCCCAATCGATAATGCATGTCTGAGAGGAAGAACATGATGGTGAGTGATACGGCGATGGACAAAGAACACTCGGACATACAATCTTGGTGTGATCAACCTCGTCGACAAACTTCCAGGTTTAGATCATGGCAATCGAGACCGAACCCTTCGAAGCTTCAATATTCGACATATCCGCATGAGTCCCTAACCTGGCCTACGTAGTGAAACACATCATGTCTTTGCGCTATACCATGTGCTAAGGATGTAGACTAAACTACTTAATACACTGTTTCGACAAAAAAACGCGTTGACATGTGGCAGAAAAATTGAAAACCACGGTGGCACATGAAAAACGCCGCATGTGCACCTGTTCCGCTATACGCGTAACGTACTATATGTACACTGGCACCGCCGCGTCCGCCACGGTCCAGTGGAACAAAAAGCAAATCCTGCGTCTCCCTCAGGTTGGGAGAGCCTCTCAATCTGTAACTGGTTTCATCTAATTCTCCCCATCCTACTTCTTCTGCGACCTGCTTCACCGTCAGTGTATTTCGCGCCGCCCCCGTTCTCGTCTCCCGACTCGAAGTGGACCTCCAAAAACCTGGCGGACGAGCACGCGCTGTCGTCGTGAACAACGAGACTTCCACAAAGTCGCTTCCACCAGTTCACATTTCGACCCATGTCTGCTCCTTCGGGAGCACACGGTCAAATCCGGAGTATGCCCCCCCATCCCGGAGCAATTCTCGAGCAGGGGACATACTCAAATATACCTCAACCATCCGCACATCCTGGATCACAACTGCGAAGCAACTCAGCTTCGGTCTAGGCTAGGCCAGAGCTGGACGCAAAGAAAATAGACGACCTTTTGAAACTCGACATACTAGGTGATGTCGCGTTTGTCGTTTACATTTCAATGTGTATCCTGACCCGGGTTTCGCAGACCAACTAAACCTGCTACCGTCAACAAATCTGGACTGGTGTCTCGCAGACCTACGCCTGGAGACGACAAACACGTCTTCGTTTCGATATCCATGTCCAATCACGGGGTACTGATGCCGATGAAGATAGCGTGACGAGGAATTCAAAAAGCGCCTCGAGTTTCTACGTGCTACCTACCATTTGGCAGTAAACGCGATCATGACAAGGATGAGCTTGTTTATCAGGCCGGAAAAGAGGTTGTTCTGGAGGTAGCCATCTCAAAGACGTACCAGGATTGTAATGCGTGAGTGGCCTCCCCTCAACACTTTTTCTTTGGCTCCACTCTATTTCCTGACGGATGGCATCATAGATATGATGGCTACACGTTGTGGAAGGAAGGCTTTACCAAGACTATGAAACACGACGTCTCCATGAAACATCAGCACTTGGCCTCAAGCGCCTAAATGTATTCCTTTCCGATCAACAAGCGGCCGCAGGTTATCGTCCAAGTGTAGACGATCAGACACTTGATCGTTCCGACGATTTTTCCAATTCCGAACTCCAAGGAAAATTGACCTATCCGGATACGAGGAAGTAGAGGTGTAAACCGCGGCTCCAAAGGTGGCGCCCCCAGTCAGCCAGCGGAAAGGTCAAGACATCCCGTAAACGTAACGAAAGAGCCATGCTTCCAGAAGAATATCGTGCTCACCTGCATCGTTTGTTCGAAAATCGTCCCGTCATCAGTTCACTTCTGTTTGGAAGACATGATCCCTTTGCACCACATTCAGGTCATGGACTGTCGTTGGCTTCCGCGGACGTGTCTTTAAATGGACGCGTTGCTGGAACCGTCGACGCGATTTTGGCCAGCGTCCAAAATGGGGAAAACTCTCTTCGAGAACTCTCAAAATGAGCTCATCACCAGAGTTTTTACAAATCTCGTCGTTTGCGCGATTTCACTTGCTGCCGCATCCGCGAAAAACTCGATTGCGGATGAGGCTTTGCGCAGACGCTTGTTTGGAAGCTTTGATCCAGCTACAAGTCGACGTCAGCAACTCTCTCGATAGTAATCAGAATCTCTGCAACCGGGAAAGCTACCACCTTCTGGCGTAAAGCAGGGTCTGGAAAAGAAGGAGGGTATGTTTCGGAAGCACATGATCGTCCGTTTTATGAGGCTCATGCGCTTAGCAAGATTGTATAGGGAAAACGTGTCAATTACGTCGGGCGTTCGGTTATTTCCCTCGATGTCAACATTGAACCCAACGAGATCGACATGCCACTTGTTTTCGCCAGGAAGTTGATTTACCCAGAACCCGTCACTCCATTGAGTGTCCACCAATGTTGCCAATGGGTGATAAATGGGCCGAGGAACTATCTTGGTGACCATGATGGAATTCAAAGATGGAAACCTACAATCATTGGTAAATTCCTCTCGCTATTAAAAATCTATCGAGCTTCATCCGCACAGGATAAGATCGCAAAGGAGCAACGTCAAGCTATTGCCGAAATGCTCTTTACACCGCAGGACACAACTGGTGGCGGGCACAACGGTCTTTCAACGAAGACTCCGTCTATAAATGAAAAGGTGTGCCGCCACCTACAAGACGGTGATATATCGATTCCAGGCGAGAGGTACCGCTTCCTCCACGTCGCTCATTCGCCTTGCAGTGCTCGTCTAGGCTTGTTTTAGTGTAGCGCGGACGCCCCCGGGTGGAGGCCACGTTCCGTGTTCCATGGGCTGGGCATCGTATTTTTCGGCCTCATGTGCACCATGTTCTTGGCTGCACTCGATCAGGTGAGTTGGGTTGGGTCGTCGCCTCGGTCGTGGTTTCTGAATCAGATTATGAACTTTGTCTCGACAGACGATCGTTGCAACGTAGCCAAACTCGGCGGTGGAAATAGCTATAGTTGGGTTGGCAGGTATGTGTTGTCGTCCTCCATCACTCGCGTGATCAGGCTTGTTCATCCTGTGGATACATGCTCGGCGCAGGCGCCTTTGGGCCCTTGTATGGCAAATTGTTCAATATGTTTGGTAAGCGTGTCAGCTCACCCTGCAAATCTTGACAAATCCTGACCTGAATGTCATAGGATGCAAACCAATCCTTTACTCGTCTATAATCATTTTTCTGGTATGCGCTTCAAGGCTCAAGCTCCACTGTTGTCCAGATACTCATATTCACATTTTTTAGTTTGGTTCCGCGACGTGCGGAGCGGCGCAGACTATGACATGGTTGATCGTGTGTAGAACCGTCCAGGGCATCGGCGGCGGTGGGATCATACAGCTTGTGATGATTAATATATCCGACATTGTACCACTGAAGGAGTGCGTGATCGACTTCTGATGTTTACGACATTACTGACCGTCTGACAGTCGAGGTCGTTCCGGCGGGACGCTTCGCCACGTATGACGCTTGCTCCGCTTATTATTGGAGTTGTTTACTTGTTCTCGGTGGCGTCAACGAAATGTATACCAAGCGGTCTGCTATCATTCCCGCGCGTTTGTTCAGGGTGAGTCATCATTCAACCAATCCTGAACAATCTAACAAGATGACATAGACTCGCACTACTGCTGTCATTCTCATCAATTCTCTCTTGCATGCTTTTGTCTTTTTGGAGCTTCATAGTGAGTCGCGGAAGCTCGAATACTGCGATTGTCCACTGACCTAGTTACCTCCCATTGTATTACCAAGGTTAGCAGCCGCATTTATTGCACAACACGGTAACTGACTTTTTGCAGTACTCGGAGCATCGGCCACTTTTTCTGGAATCAAGTAAGCATCGATCCCTTCGCAGCGTTTCCATTGATCGACGCTCTGCACGTAGGATGTTACCCTTTTCACTCGGAACTGCCATATTCTCTGTCCTCTCCGGGTTACTCCTAACGAAGATGGGAAAATACCGCCCGATAATATGGATAGCATGGGTGTTTTTGACGCTTGGATTCATGATCATGCTCAACTATACGTCGGGCATGTAAGTATATTCTATGTTCGAACTGCCGTATCGTGCTTATCCAGTCTGTAGTGCTGAGCAAGAGATTTACCCTCTAATTGCAGCCATGGGAATAAGCTGCTTGTTCCAAGTCCCTCTCGTGGCCATTCAGGCGGCGATGCCCCTGAAAGACATGGCTACCGCTTCAAGCGCCTTCATGTTCCTTCGGTAGGCCCGTTGTAACGTGCAGTTGCTGAAACCTACTAAAGCTAACATGTGTCTAGTACTGTTGGAGGCGCAGTCGGAATCGCGGTCGGAGAAGCCATCATTGCAACCGTCCTCGTTCAGAAAGTCGCCCAGATTCCTAACTTTGCCAGCCTTGGTCTGGGCACCACGGTCGCTGAGCTCAACAACAACGTGGGCTTGGTTCACTTGGTTCCTGTAAGCAGCTTCGCATTCATTTTTCGATTGTCGTGCCGGTGCTGACCAGGGGATGATTACAACCAGGACGTCACCTCTCGCGATGCTGTCTACCAAGGCATGGTCGGACGCGATCAGGACGATATGGATCGTATCCGCGCCGGTCGCTGGGTTTACGCTTATTCTGACGTTGTTCCTGCGCGAGTGCACGAAGAACCGCAAGGTGGTGCGCGATGGCGAAATCACCACGGCTGTGGACCTCGAGGAAGGAGAGGATCGTTGTCCTCCCGGTCACGCACCCGACAACCGGCCTTGACCTTGACCAAGGCTGCTAGGCCCCTGGAGCCTTGCACCCCTCTCAGCCCACTGCCTCCCTCTCCACCTAGCGCGTGGAGCGACGTCCAAAGAGATAAAACTATACGCATGCATCACACAAACTGGTCAGTGCACTTATCTTTTTGTTGGGTTTGAATTGAATATTATTCTGTAGCAATTCCTATAACGGTATGTCCGACCACGATCTCCGAATTGTATCCTCGGTCGCTAGTCTATCCACTTGCAAGCCGACTTCGACGGCGATGGTAAATGTGTTCTACTCGACTGCCTCGCATATCACTCACACATTCCGCAGAGATAAACTTCCATTTTCCCCGTGTGTCTTCCGGTAGCGCTGTTTTCTAACCTTCTCTGATCATTTCCAGAGAACCCGGTGGCACAAGTGGAGGCTAGGTTCATTGCCAATACGGACGTATTTCCAACTTCTCCACGGGGTTCTCCGACCAATTGTTGTCCAACCACCTTGAGATTCTTCCGCCTGCCATTTGAGCAGCGAAATCCGACCTCTGGACAGGCAAACTAGTGCGTCATTCTTGACACTGTTCTTTTGTCCACTCACAGTACCTAGATTTCCACCGTACTCCTGAACATTACACCTCCCAACGCCGAGGGATTGGATTCAGAATCTACTTCCAAAGTTTCGGGAAACCTATAGGGAAAGGGGTCATTGGAAAACAAAATTGTCATCCTCGATAGTGAACTATACGGAACGAATGTCGGGGGACAACCACTTGGTTATCCTCAGTCACTCATTCACAAAACTCTTGCAGCACCGGGCGTTTACTTGTCGTATGGACGACCTGGTTTTAAATCCTGACGGGGATCGGGACCAGACCAACATCTTGCAGAAGAATGACAATCTCCGCGCGGATGGCGTCATCGAAATTTCAACTTCATTATCCAAAGTAGAGAGAGAAGGAGGATATCGGTCCCACCCTGATGATTCTCCCTGAAGATATTTTTCAAGATGATCGTAAAATGGCGGGCTTCGATGTGACCGTCAAAAGCAAGTTGGCAAAACTCACGAAATCGTTCGCCGGCACGTGCATGCCCTTTGGGTCGCTGAGCATCCATCGTTCAGACAATTCGAAACGAAGGTGATTGCTGACGGATACGTCGCGAGTCGATTCCTGACCGAATTCTACTTCCACTACCGTGAAGACGCGGCCAACTTACGTGACGACTGCACGCTGGCGTCCGGTCGCCTCGTCACCCAGAACGCCCCATTCCAGGCTGTGCGAGACGCCAAACATCGACTCAGCACGTAACTGGCCTCTCATCGTCCACTTGCAGCGTCAACGAGCGAAAGGAAGAAAGGTCTGTCCACGTCCAAGGATATACCCGCATGCTTTGCAAGATGTCTGAGCTCTCTCACAGCTGTTCCCTCGCATGGGCGAACGATGTCAAACAACTCTTTGTTCTAGCGAAGTCAATTGTCCCGACACGTCTACCGGGAAGACAGTCTCAAAATGGGCCTACCGCTCGAAACACGCATCTGCAGGGCCATCGTTGTCACTTAGATCTTGCAACGCGCTTGGGCTCAATATACTCAAACGCGCTCCACTTTGGGAAACGAAACCCTGTTGTGGGCCTTGAAATTACGATCATTTGTGCGCTGGGCCATTATCGTCCGCACGGGATCAGCATCGGCGTGCGCTGCAGCGTACCCGGAACCCGAAAGCATGTGGCAAGAGTCCATGGAGCCCGATGTGTTGATGTGTTCGTGTGGACGGTTGGTCAGTATGATGGGTAACATGGCTTCGTCTTCGGGGATGAGAAGCCGATGCAGCGACGCCGGTATTTATAATTTAACAACTATTTGACACCTCGTTGAGTGAAGTACTCGGTGACTGTTTATATTGGAAAGTCTCTCCCTCACCGTGGGTGAGCATTCGCAAGGGGGGATCTCCCGGACCTACCAAAGCTTAGTCGAGATGCCACGTGATCACCTTGCTTACAATGTTCGCGCCTTACTGTGACAGTGTGACGCAGCAACAAATTGAGTCTGTCACACATACAGAAAACCACGACTCGGACAACGTGGTCGGTGGAGGCAAGATGATGATTCTTCGAAGCCTTCGCGACATCCTTCCTGC
>JBBPQC010001088.1:0-11845 GCA_038092295.1 Leccinum arenicola
TGGTGAAGAGTCGCAGAAGAAGAAGAATAGTGTTATGTAATCCTTTCCACGGTCGCAAAATCGAGTGACTCGGAGTTTACCTGTGATAAGAGACTGTTAGAAGTGATACGCGGGCCCTGTGATGTCTGTGCTGGTGGCTGACTGACCTCTCATTAATGCATTGGCCAGGTCGTCTGTGGCGAAATAGCGCACACAGCCGCGCTTCCCCTGCTCTCTACTCTGTGGAAGCAGAACAAAGGCACACTTTGTTCGCATACAGTGTAGAAGTTGACGAGCACAAGGCGGCCAGTTCTACACGTCATGCCGACCGGAACCCGAGTGCAGGAAAGCCGGACGGACGACCTGTCCACAAACGGATCGTCGCGAAGATGGTCAAGACTCAGAAGGGCATCGCCGCATCGAATTCGCTGCTGATGTCGAGGACGAGTTCGGTACGGAAGAGGCGGGGCAGAACAACCTGTGTTGCCGTAAAGCTTGTGCGTAGCCCCTTCTTGCAATAGATGTGGTGTGCTGAATCTCTTGATGGTAGTCGGCTCTGCTCCCGAACGCGGATGCGCTCGTGAAACCTGTCTGTCCATCTGACGTGCAGTCGACCTGCGTTGAGTCCACCGGTTCCATACCCTGATTCCCCCCGAATCTGCGGATCTCAGTGTTCTTCACATTCGTATTCCCGGGGGTTCTCCGTTGACGCCGCAGCATGGCAGATCTCAAAGAGCTCTACAATGACCTGAACAAGAGGTGCACGCGTACCAAGGAGTGAGGCGTTAGAGTCGTACTTCACGCCGAGCACAGGTAATGCCGTATATTGATTGGTGCTTTCCATTTTGCTCATATGACCAGTGGCCAATTATACGGTATCTACAATTTTTCTCCTATGTGTAATTTGCTCATCGCAAGCAGGTCGGATTCCCTCACCAACTACATCCCTGGACGTGTGAAGAGTACATTTCCATCAGTTATCAAGTGCATCTCCTACGGACTAAGTGCGTATCGGTTGTTCCCCCCTCGAGAAAGCAGGTCGCGCTGCTATTTAACCCGTTGTCATCCAGACCTCAGTGGCTCTCGATTGTATTAGTACCAGCACACAGCATTCGCATGCAATGTTACCTGGGACGACCACCTGAATATTGGGCAAACTCGTCAAGGCGGGTTCATGGATGTGCCCGTGGCGCAGTTGTCCACCGCCGATGCCACAAGTGACACAGAAATAACTACAGTCGAATTACAAACCATTCCTTGCAAAACATATCCACTGCGGCACAACATGAGTATTGAGACGAGACGATCCATCCAGTCTAATGGAAAGATGTATCAGGCTCCATCTCGACCGAGAGAGGTCCTTTGCGGTAACGGAGCCCTGCTTTCCTCAACGATTTCGTTCGTGTGACTCACTAAATATGGCGAAGGACCGCATCTAATCTCGCTAGTTCAACCTAGTGTGATGCAGCATCGCAATTTGAACGTTTGAACAACAAGTCCCATGCCCATCCCGCCTCTAACTTGCAAAGTGAGCTCGACACGCATAGACATGTGGCAAACTTACCCTCTCGCTCGCCACCTCGTTCGACCTCGTTCGTGACGCACACCCACCCACCGTCGGTCCGAATACTCCGCCGTCTTCTTGTCCGCCCTTACTCGCCGTCGCCTCCCTCCGAGTTGTTCTCCCACCTCATCCATCATCACCTCAACGCGTCGACGACGTCGTGTGGCGACTGCCCTTGCCCCAGTCGTGGCGCATTTATCAACGGCCAATGCCGCAGGTGATACAGAAATCGAGGTTAACCTACAGTCGAATTGACTCATACAATCCATATCTCACAGAACCTACACACTGCATTCGCAACACAACACGAGTTTCAAGACGCGACGGGACGATCCGCCGAGTTTAGTGGCAACAATGGCTCAGGTTCCATCTCGATCGAAAGACTACTCACAAGGATACCGGTCCTCTGACGAGGGCCTTCGCCGGCTCGAATCCGTGCCCACCTCGTCTCCCCGAGCACAGGTTCACGTGGCCCAGATATCCAGAGAGGGGCACCCAACGGGAGCAAAAGCTTCACCCACACACGAACGTTACATTGCACAGCGCTCGCGAAAATCATACTTTCGAGAGCGTCGTAATACTGCTCAATACACCGTCCACACAACTGGTCATTCACACGTTCGATACCGGTCGCAAATAGTAAATGTATGCAAAAAGACATAGCAACTACATATGAGGGAACACAGTCCGTTGTGCAGCACTAGGCACCGATATGTACATACAGAATCCGCTGATCGAGCGGAACAATACCAACCAATGAGTTCATCGTCCTCTGCAGCGCCAACGCTGCGCGAGTGTGATCCAGCCGACCACATCCATCCAACATATTCTCGTAAAACTTGGTCGTGATCTCATTCGTATGTGCGTCGTCCACCGCCCACATCGTCCCAATCACAGACCGGAACCCTGCAAACTGCATCGCCGATGCCAGGTGTATTACTTCGTCTGGACTCTCCTCGTCTCCGACCGTGGTGTGACAAGCAGACAGGTAGGCAAACTCTGCATTCTCTAACTTGCATCCCATGATCCGTTCGACGGTAAACCGGCCGTCGTAGAGACCAAACGCGGAGTCAAAGGGTTGCTTCCTGTTTGGGATACCGTGGCAGGCAAAGTGAACCCACTCGCTCGTCCTCAGCTCCTCCGAGACTCTAGATAGAGTCGATCCCGAACCTTCAAGGCGCGTGAGCGTAGCGAGACTCTGAATGCGCTCAGCAATGATGGCCAGTTCGGTGCCGACGGAGAAAAGCTCGCTTTCGCCTTTCGCGTTCGGCTGGCCCACAGCAAGGAAATGTTTCTCCTCGTGTATCAAAGCCGTCGCCGATGAATGATTCCGTCTTGCACGGATGAGGGCAGTCAATGTGGGAGTGTAAGACGAGATGTACAAATGGGAAAAACCCCTTTGGCCGTTCCGATATGGATTGGCCGCGTGCAATGGCAGAAGACAGAACTCGGCAGTGGGACACCACCAGATACGTGAGCCGGGTTGAACTGTTGTTTGAAGGAAACCAGCGATGGGCGAGACGACCTCATCCCAAAGGTTTCTCAGGAACCGAGCAAGATCTCTCCCCATATCCATTGTCTTTGCGTCCAAAGTCAAGGACTGGAGGTCCGATGACAGGTCCTGGACACGGGATTTTGTGATCATCAATGGTATATGAACCGGATCTCTGTCAAAAAAGACAACGAGTGCATCGCACGTATACTGGCTAGCATTGACGATGATCACAGGTCCCCCACTGGCAGCGTGCTGAAGTTCGGAGAAGGAAGACGGGAGAAGGAACCGAGCAAGACCGGGTAATGTGCGAATTTGAGTGATTGCGGATTGCAGATCAACATTAAGACTGCACAGCGTGTTGTGCTGATCTAAACCTTGTGAATGTATTGTATCGTGTATTTCTGATGAGAGTCGAGTAAACTGGTCTGCAAGGGACTGTCCTTCCTGACCCGATGCGATGACATCGTCAAGAGGGGAACGGAGACGAGAAATCTGGGTCCAGAATACACCGCGACCTTGTTCCAGCAGCTCGATTGCTTGTTTTTCACGGTGATCGCGCAGACAAGCGGAAAAGGCATCGATGGCGAGGGATGAAGCGAGATCTTTGAAACTCTGGAGACGATTGGGTAGGGATGGCAAAGTGGCGAGATGCTGAACAAGTAGTCGAAGAGATGTTTCGTATGCGAGAAGTACTGTGGGATGGCGGAAATCCTCAGCTGCCGTGATCCATTGTTTGGCTACAGAGAGATCGACCGGTGAGAGTGTTTGAGAGATATTTGACAACTCGGTGTAGAGACTGAATAGATCCTCCTTGTCCTTCAACTCGTTCGACTGCGTGAAGCGAACACGAAGACAACATGTAAGGATACGTAATGACCATGATTGATCAGGATGGCCAAGTGGGCAAAGGTCGACGGCTCGTCTCGCGAGGATAATGGCCTCCTTGAGTTCCGTCATTTCTCCACGATGGCATAGATAGGTTGCGACACTGGCCAATGACGTTGACCGTTTCGGGTGCCCTGACGGGCGAAGGTCGAGAGCTTGTCTTCCGAGGATGATGGCCTCATCGAGGTCCATCATCTCTCCAAGCCGCTCGTAACGAGTTGAGAGATAGTCTGCGACATTGTTCAACGACATTGATCGACGCGGGTGCCCTGACGGACAAAGGTCGAGTGCTTGTCTCGCGAGGATGATGGCCTCATTGAGGTCCGTCACATCTCCGAGCAGGTCGTAGCGAACGGAGAGATAGAGTGCGACATTGACCAACGACGTTGATCGATGCGGGTGCCCTGAGGGGCGAAGGTCGAGTGCTTGTCTCCCGAAGATGATGGTCTCATCGAGGTCCGTCATATCTCCAAGCCGCTTGTAACGAGTGGAGAGATAGTTTGCGACATTGTTCAACGACATTGATCGATCAGGGTGCCCTGACGGGCAAAGGTCGAGGGCTTGTCTGCCGAGGATGATGGCCTCATTGAGGTCCGTCATATCTCCAAGCTGGTCGTAACGATCGGAGAGATAGCTTGCGACATTGCCCAACGGCGTTGATCGTCTCGGGTGCCCTGACGGGCGAAGGTATAGGGCTTGTCTTCCGAGGATGATGGCCTCATCGAGGTCCGTCATATCTCCAAGCCGGTCGTAACGAGTGGAGAGATAGTTTGCGACATTGTTCAACGACGTCGATCGATGCGGGTGCCCTGACGGGCGAAGGTCGAGGGCTTGTCTTCCGAGGATGATGGCTTCATTAAGGTCCGTCATATCTCCAAGCTGCTTATAATGAATGGAGAGATAGCTTGCGACATTGTTCAACGACATTGATCGATCTGGGTGCCCTGACGGCCGAAGGTCTAGGGCCTGTCTGCCGAGGATGATGGCCTCATTGAGGTCCGTCATATATCCAAGCAGATGATAACGAGTGGAGAGACAGTTTGCGACATTGTTCAACGACGTTGATCGATACCGGTGCCCTGACGGACAAAGGTCGAGGGCTTGTCTCGCGAGGATGATGGCTTCATTGAGGTCCGACACATCTCCGAGCAGGTCGTAACGAACGGAGAGATAGAGCGCGACATTGCCCAACGACGGTGAACAATTCGGGTGCCCTTCTGGGCAAAGCTCCAGTGCCTCTCTGCTATAGATAACGGCTTCCTCGATGTCCACTATCGCTCCCAGATGGTTGTAACGACCCCAGAGATGAGTGGCAAGCTGATTTAGTGTGCTCCATCGCTCGTCGTGACCGGGTGGGCAACGGTTCAGTGCTTGGCGATCAAGGACGATTGCCTCGCTAATGTGACTCGTCCCGCCCCCTTGCACGAACTTGGCGAACGTTGACTCCGCTCGTGAAAGTATCCGCTCGCCTGAAACAGTCGCCTCTCCAATCGAGTCCCTCCGGCCCCCTTTCTCATACTCGGTGTAAGGAGGCTCGGACCCCTTTTTGGCTGACGTGAATGTTATTTCACTGAGGCTCTTCTCGCAAACAAAACAGTGAAATGAGTACCTTTTGATTTCATCTTGTTTCACTGAGGGTTGGGAGGGTGAGGGGAAGGGCACTGGACGGTGGAAAGAAGAAAGTGAGGACTTTGTGTTTCGTTTGTACAGCAATGAGTACATACTGGAGGCTGTTCGCATAGCCCGAGGTGAAACCTGGTAAGGAAGGTTCGTCCAAGGCGACCGAAAACTTCTCCGCCTCTTCCCCATATATGGATTCAGCAACCGCTACCGCGTGATCCTCATCTTCGAAAACGCTCCAACGACTTCCACTTCGTCATATCGCTTCGGAGTCTCCGACGTCTTCTTCGAATGACTACACTTGAGCGTGCGACGGGTGCTGGTACGACGCTGAAGACGAGGGAGAGGTGATGGTGTCGATCGAGGACGTGATCAGTTCCACGAGCGAGACAATGAATTTTGGAGCGACCTGCGACGATAACTCGTCAGCGTTGACGACAAAGGAGAGAAGAGATACGCACAGCAGGTGGTCCCGCGATCAAAGTAATAGATATACTGATCGAGCGTGTCACAGTATATCTGGACCGTGACGATCCCCTCCGTCGCCGAATGTGCGATCCGCAACGACTTTTGCAAACATTCCAGCACTCGTTTGCTGTCCTGGTGTGAGTACTGTCGACAACCCGTCAGTCATGATCGATAATGCAGACCGATACTCACCGCCTTGGCACCCTCCTTCCCTTCCCCTTCCCCTGCCCGCCCCTCTCCTTCCACCTCAACCGCCGCCTCCTGCCACCACAAATGACTCGCAGCATGTACCGCCGTCGTCTGATGCGGCTTCTTCAACAATTTGGCCCCATGCAACGCCGCCTTGGTGATCAACGTGTCATCCCCGTCCACCACGAACACCACGATCAGCGTGATCGCAGCCAGTTGCGCTCGTCTCTCTGAAATGGAGTCTTTGAACCCAGAGCCGCATTCAGAGGCGATTTGTGCAGCGAGCAGGAATAGACGGAGGGCAAGCGAGGGAGAGTCGACTTGTGTCGCGAGGATGGAGGTTCCAGATCTTGAAGCTCAGCTGGGAGAGACCGACGAGGATGCGGAGTTTGCGATGTTCCATCTCGCGTTTCTCGCGGTCGCGCGAGTGACTTGGTGCTGGAGACGAACTCAGAGTTTCTAGGAAATCAATGAGTACGAACGTCTTGGAGGAACCTTTGTGGACTAGGCTGGGTTAGCAAACGGATGACACGACGCGGCGACTCAGAGGGCTTACCCGGACTCGGTCCCGATGTGCAGGTGATCCCTGGTCTGACCGTGTGATAGAAAGCGCCCGCTTATGGGATTCAATACGCTTCTGTTCTTTGCTGAGATGATTTCCTTGATTGGCGCGTCAGGGATAGTCATGTACATGGACCTGACGGTGATCATGTGCTGGACTGTTTAGGTTGCAGAACCTTCCAAAATTAGAGACGTTCGGAGTTTGGATCTGCTCAGTGAATCCACTGAGCGTCGGATCGTACGATCGAACAGTGTCGTGTTTGATTTCTCTCAAGACCGCCCCGGTTCCTACTCGTCAGTGAACGACAGGACAATGCAAGTGTGTCCCATTTTCACTATGCGTATTGGAACGACAGCTTGCGACTCGACTCAAGACGATGTTTGCTTTACCATCACCATTCCTACCGTCGCTTCCCAGACATGGATATCGAGACTCTCACTATCCAACTACAGTCCAAGTCGCGTGCATCGTGCCCTCAACGCTTCATCCTTCTCAATATCAGCAACGCTTGCAATCCGTGAGCTCGGTCTCCGATGTACAATCGGATGCTTCTATTCAGGATCCGTATTCGACGGTGGACGCGCGTCGGCGATTTCTACCAGTTGGGTCGTCCTCTTCAAACTCTAGACTCAACCATCTCAAGCACTCACACGCACGTTGCCCATGTTATATGCGATCACACTCCTTTCTCTCTTCACAGCGCTCCGACCCAACCTCCTTCGCCCCAGTCGCGTCATTTATTCCGTCCGTGCTGAGCGTGCGCGTGACGATGTATCCATCCCTTTGTATCCATCCCTTTATAACCGAGGTCCTCGTCAGGGAAATGGTGGGTAAATTCGTGGACTTGGGGGAAATCTGGCCTTCCTGTCTTCTCGGTGAAAGCAATGATGGTAATGAAGACGACGAGACACTCAATCTGATCCCTGAAGGGACGGTCCTGCCCTTACTGATGCTTTCCTGCTGGGTCTTGCATGTGGGCTGGAAAGGCCTGGCTGCGAGAGTGTGTTTGACAAGTATTTGAATTCTCCTTTTTTACGTCTATGCGTCCTGCACCTAGGGTATGCTCGCTCATGGGATTATATGTGTTTCCTTTACCGTCTTTCCTTACCACATTTGTTCACTTGCTGAAGTTTTGGCACAGTGAGCGCGGAGACAGGCAGAAAAAGCATCGATTACTAGGGATGATGCGAGGTCTTTGAAATTCTGGAGACGATTGGGTAGGGATGGTAAAGTGGCGAGATGCTGAACGAGTAGTCGAAGGGATGTTTCGTAGGCGAGAAGGACTGTGGGATGACAGCAATCCTCAGCTTTCGTGATCCAGTGCTTGGCAGCAGAGAGATCGTTGGGTGAGACTGTTTGTGGGATATTTGTCAACTCGGTGTAGAGATTGAACAGATCATCTCTGTCGGTCACATCTCCAAGGCTGCCGGGTCGTCGAGCGAGCTACGAGGGCGGGCACGTGGCCCGAGCAGGCCGGCGAGCACATTCCTTAAACGAACAGTATTGGCCGTTGGGCCTGAGAATGGGATGCGGGCGAAAAACCCACGTGCCGCTCCCTGCCTAGAATCCCGACTAGTCCAACGAGAGCCATGTGGATCAATCTTTGGACGTCACTCCGTGTGCTACGAGGAGAGGGTGGCAGTAGGGTAGGCTGAGAGTGGGTAGGCAGAGCGCAAAGCGCTCCCCGGCCCGGCCCGGGAGCCCGAGTTGCCGGGTATGGTGGGTGGGAACACGAAAGTCGGGATCACGCGCTCCGGACCCCAGGGGGATGAGCTGCGAGGAGCCGGAATGGGAGATGGAGGCAGGGTGTGGTGGATGGGTGCGCTGAAACGGGCTCGGCCGAGTGCCGCCAGTCGTTGTCCTTGTCGTTGTGCTCATCGTAGTCGAAGCGGTCGTGGGGGCGGAAGCACCACCGGCAGTACGGGACGCCAGCCCCCCCTCGGCATGCAGAATCACAGGAGGACCCACTTTCGCAGAGTGCGCACGCATCTTTGCACGTTCCTCCGCCTCTTGCTCCTGTTGCGCCTTCTTGCGCGCTTCTGCCATTGCAGCAGCCCGCTCGATTTCGCCTCTTCCCATTTTTCTTCGCAGCCTAGGCGGCCTCTTCCGCCGCACGCCGTTTAGTCCCACTATAACGCCCGACATTTTGAATCGAGAAACACTCACCTACCTCGGCTCTCTCCCGCTCTTCTTCCTCCCTCCGCTCTTCTTCCTCCTCTCCTCCTCCTTCTTTTCCTCATACGCACCTTCTTCCCCTCCATATTTTTCTCCGGTCCGTGGCCTGTTTTTCAGCATAAGCTAGCATGAGCAACGGGTGGTCTTCTTTCCGATACGCGCGCTCGATGTCGTCGATCCGAAAACGGTCGTACATTTCCTTTTTCTCCATTCCTAGCTGCTCGACTTGGAGACGCATCAGTCTGTCCTTGCTTGAGTCCTCCATATCTTAGAAAAGGCTTCAGCGATAGAGAGAATGACAAAAGAACAAGAACGCACCGCGAACGACACTTTGAGCCCGCTGCGCTTCGTCAAATCCTGAGCGAGCTTGTTGGCCTCTTCCGTCCCGATCGACTCGATCTCCTTTTTGGTATCTTCTCCTCGATCAGTTTCTTGGCGCGCGTGAGCTCCGCACGGCGGGACGCTTCTTCGGGCCGCAGAGAGAGGGCGCGCCGTTGCGAGGGTGCTCAAGCGGGTACGCAGGAGCTCTGCCGAGGACGGCTGGACGGTAGTGTTGACGTTGTGGAAGGGGCTGCTCAGACTGGAGACAGTGGACCTGTCAGAGTGGGCAAAGGGCTCGTCGATAGAGATGGTCTCCGTGGCATGGTCTTCACGGATGCGGAGTTCGTCGTGGCGTGCACAGCCCATGACGAAGGCAGTTCTTCGGGCCAAAGTCGTCGATGGGCTTACTTTGGCGGTGTAGACCTGGGAGAGTTGAGAGAGGAGGCGGGAGAGCAGGGCATGGGAGAGGAGGAGGCGGAATACAGCATATGGAGAGTTGCTGGCATAGAGTAAGGAGTGGATGCGCAGAGGGTGATCATGAGGGTCGAACGATTCCTCCATATTCGAGAAGGCCATAAAGGATCTTTATCTGGGCTCTCAAAAGCTGGAAAAAATGAGTGTGGGAGTGTTGGTAGAGAGACGGCGACTTACAGCATCATCTTTGAGGAGACTGGCGCGACAAGGCGGGTGCTTTTGGAGCGGGCGTCGTCTTCGTCTGCATGCTACCCGACTGGGACTGCAAGTGCGCTAACGAGGACCTGGACTGCGAGACGGATCATTTCCTCGGATCTACCGCCGATGGAGGTAACGACTACATAATATCGACCCCAGGCGGCGGCGCGGGAGAGGGAGTTGTCGCCAGGAGGTCATGAACGTTGTAGAGGTAGTTCGAGAGGGCGTCGAAGATGGCCATGTCTTGCGACACCTGTGGTCACTGGATGAACTCGAGAGAGGTGGACGCGTGCACTTACAGAGCTCATATTATTGCTTTGGTGAGAGTTATGACGCGCGCAGCTCGGCGAGTATGAGACTACCATGATCTCGTCGTTGTCCTACAAGCAGGATGTCAGCGATGATGGCTCCGAGGGCGAATTAGGTGCCGCCGCCCAGGACGCACAAGAAGACTCTTCATCTGGCTGAATCTTTACGATTTACAGGGACTCGCCTCAGAGTTTTCCTTCCTCGACGACGGTGGTGGTGATTTTGTGGAAGGTTTGTGGAGGGGTCGGAAGAGATGCGACAGAAGTTGAGCGTTTGAGTGGATGCGAGAGTTCGTCTAGGCGGTACGGCAGATTGGACGAGTCGAGAATCTGATTTATCAACATGGTCTGGTAAGAAAAGAAGGAGAACAAGAAATGATATGAAGAGAACGTTCTGAGAGACTAGCGGTGGTTGTGACGAGCTGCGAGGGTAGTTGGGAACACCTCGCAGGTGCGTGTACCGGAAAGTAGGGATCGCGCGCTCCGAACCCCTGCGAGGAGCCGGAATGGGAATTGGAGGCAGGGCGCAGTGGGTGGATGGGCACTTGCACTGAAGGCGTGGTGGAAGCGGTGCCTTCTCGTCCGTGAATTTTGGGCGCTCTGAAACACAGAGAAAAGGTGTATATACATTGTGGAATTGTGTATATACGAGGAGATAGGATGTGACTGAGACAGGAAAGAATGGGCGAAAGCCCGCCGGGCTTTCCGGTCCGAAACACTGGAGCCCTTGGGGCGAGCGAGCTGCGAGGGTGGGTGGGACACACCGAGCAGGCGCTCTCGCGCAACCGAGGGTGGAGCAGGGTGCAACGGACAGAGGGAGAGGAGAGCTCTGGTTTCATCGATGGATGGACGTGGCGAAGAAAAGGGAGAGGAAGAGTGGCGAGAGAGAGAAGACTAACCTTGTGTTGCTTGTCCGAATGCGGGTTCAGCCTTCCGAAGCGACCCACAGCTGCATTGCATCATACATCATGTTCGGAAGGTGCAGTTCTTGCTGTGAACCTCGTCCATTCTATCAGAAATGTGCACAGAAACTCTGCAACTGGCCGCATTCCATATAAACCTGCTGGCTACTGCTGCAGAACCCCCGTCACTCAGAACTTGCCCACCGTTCACTTCCCACTCATGATTCAAGACAACCAATCTTCTAGCCCGCCCTTTGTTCTCGAACCACCACCTCAAGGACGAAAGAGATCGCGCGACTCGGAATCGCATTCATCACCTACCAATCAATGCGAACATTTCTTTGTAACACGTGCGTAGCAATCTCGCGTTGGCATACTGGACACGTCCCAAACACACCTATTCAGTCATACGTGCCACGAATGTTGCATCCGGCCTCCGTCGCATACCGGCAGGCTTTCATGTCATTGTGGAAGTCGATGGAAGGACCATGCACACATCCAATAAACCCGTGTCGACAGCGAAGGACGCCGTAGAATGGGATAAAGAAATCCTCTTGTGCGTCATCACTTGCCACCTTATCTCTGCTCCTTTCATTCAATAGCTGCCAAAGGCCATCAGATCGATCATCTTCTATTTCATTCAGTGTCTACGCATCGTTCGAGCTTGGACAGAGGCTAGGAAACGGAGAATTGCTCCGTCGATTC
>JBBPQC010001089.1:0-11838 GCA_038092295.1 Leccinum arenicola
TCCAAGACAAGGCGGGGTGGCGGGGGTGTCAGGACGACCAAGGGAGGCGAGGGTGCATCTCGACGGCAGATGAGGATGGGGGAGGGGACGGGGATGGGGACGGGGACGGGGACGGGGATGGGGACGGGGACGGGGACGGGGATGGGGACGGGGACGGGGATGTGAACGAGGATGGTGGCAGGGGTGAGGACAGAGAGACGTGTTCGTCCTTGTCACGTCGGCGTGGCGTCCTTGCCTGCTGAGAGAAGACCAGGGGATGGATGGGGATGGGAGAGGGAGAGGGAGAGAGGCGGGGGCATGACTCGTCGTCAGCGAGGACGGGATGAGAGATGGAAGGGAGGGACGCACCACGTCGACGACAAGTCGTTCGCGTGGTCGTCCTTGTCGTCCTCGTCGCGTCGGCGAGACATCCTCGCTTGCTGAGGGAAGACCAGGGGATGGATGGGGATGGGAGAGGGAGAGAGGTCGGGGCATGACTGGTCGTTGCTGCTTACTGGGGAGAATGGGGGGATGAGAGAGGGGGTACCGCGAGACGAGGGCGATCGTGGTGCTGCTAGCATGCTATGTCGCATCCATCGTTGTCCCATCGTCGTGTTCGTTGGCCTCACGTCGTGGCACGCCATTGTGCTGTCTCGTCGTCATCGTCACGTCGTGGTGACACGCTGTTGCCGTCGTTGGTTCCGTGTGGACGGGGCGACCAGTGGCGACCGTCACGCGCTCTCGGCGGAACGAGAGCACGTAGCAATCGCCACACGCCATCCTAGAATACAGCGAGGGAGTCCGAGTCGGTGACACTGTGAAGCTTTGAAGTCTGAAGCTTTGACTCGGAAGACCCATGGGTGGAATTTTGAAAAGAGTTCCAAACTGGTACAAGTTGCAGTAAGTATGGACACTATTTGCGTAGCTCAACAATACACTATGCAGTACTACCGGTAGAGGCCCGACAATATGTAACGTTACCACTGGTACTGATAGTACCACCTATAATCGATCATAAGTACTAGGGGAAAAGGGTTGTAGGGAATCACTTACCATGCGGATGAAACCCCCGTGGGGTTGAGTTGAAATTCAAACACGCAGCGTAGTACCCAGACTGTCTCGTCACCAATCGTACACGCCCAACATGGTACTCGGCTGCGACAAGGTTTTGACGGGCTCGCTCCACTTGCAGTTGGTTGTATTGGAGTTGCAGCATGTCACGTTCGACGAGCTGATCTGCGAGGTTTTTTTGTGCGACACGTATGCCATAGTCCATTCGGGCAGTCGCTAATAATAACGAGGCTTCTGACGCACTGCGTGGAGTAGACATATTCTCACGAAACGGCTGTACAGTCTGATTCAATTGTGTTTTATTCGTCACCGCAACCTAAGTTATAACTTATATAACACATACGGTTGGATTTACTGCCTGACAAATCGGAGCGTTGTCGAGAATTGATTCCAAACTTGCCTCAATGGGCTCGTGCTTGGTGTTGAGGTTATAATCAAACTCGGAAGGCTCGGGGGAATGCATCAGGATTCCAGTCGTGTAGTATAGTACAATATTTGATGTGACCGTGGATGAGTTGATTCAATCGGAACTTGCCGACGCTACAATGATGCTTTCTCTAAAAGGTAAGTTAGACGTCATTAATTCATTAGTGACTTGTCGACAAAGATGCCCAGAGCGAAGAAAAAGCTCAGGCGCGTTCAAAAAATTTCTTTCTGTCCAGATTGCGGTAAGCGATTTGCGAACGAAACCAATGTTCTCCAACATATGAACCAGCCTTCGAATGGCTGTGGCTCTCTCATCAACGATTTGCAAATGCATCCCCTTGGCAGCGTCCCGGCCCAGGAAGGTCCATCACACCATCAATCCCAAGCTACACATCCTGAAATTCATCATGCTTCCGTTCCCTTCGATGACGTCCCGGACTCGGACGACTTTGACTTTGACTTGCGCCCTGACCAATCTTCTGACTTTCCCATGGACGTGGACCCCCCACCTTCAAATGTAGAATTTTATCCAGGAGCTTCTGAGGCATTCCCTGGAGGCAAGAAGTTTATGGACGATTTTTTCTCTTACAAATACGCATCGTTGCGTGGAGACAATCTGTTCTATCCATTTGCGTCCCAGCAAGACTGGCAACTTGGATCGTGGCTCTTACGATCGGGTCTAAGTATGGCAGAAATTGACAACTTTTTGAAGCTGGACTTGGTAAGTATCTAGTGTTCGCGCGTCTTGTTCAATAACTGATCCGGGCGATACCATTCGCTAGATAAAAACGCTGGCAATTTCATTCCGATCGGCAAAGGCACTGCGTCTGCGCGCGGAGATGTTACCATCGGGTCCGTCATGGAAGTCTCTTCCAATTCGTCCGACGGTTCCAACAAAGCGAGCCGTAACGCTTTACTACCGAGATCCCGTCGAGTGCCTTCAGGCGCTGCTCATCCATCCCCTATTCGAGCGCCACATTTCGTTTGTTCCCCGGAAGGTCTGGTCGACGGCAGCTCGATTGGTTCGCGTATACGATGAGTGGCTCTCTGGAGATCACGCCTGGGAACTGCAGGTAAGCACAATCGGTGCAGTTCCTCTCCTTTTGACTTACTTCCACACCCAGAGTTCCTTACCGCCTGGCTCGACATTATTGGGCGTTACTCTATCTTCGGACAAGACGAACATTTCCGTCATATCCGGGAATCGCATGGCGCACCCGTTGCTAATTAGTCTGGCCAATATTGACGCTAACATTCGCTGTAAAGGTTCGCTTCACGGTCATCTACTCCTCGCCCTTCTTCCAGTCCCTTCCTTCATCCACAAGAAATCTCGAGTTCGAAGTTTGTTGTCCGACCGCCTCTTCCACGAATGTTTGCACATCGTCTTGGGCCCTTTGAAAGTTGCTGCTTCTGTTGGGGTAATGATGAGCGACCCCGCGGGTACTTTGCGTTATTCATTCACTCCACTTGTCGGCTACATTGCAGATACCCCCGAGCAAAGCCTCGTTTCCGGCACTAGTCCCAGAGTGTCCCCCGTCTCCACTGCCACCTCTAAGCAGTTTGGTGACAACGTTCGTTCCCCTCGCCGTACCGCTGCCGACACCTTGCGGGACATCTCTTCGATATGCTCAACATCCCATCCGGACGACTATACACAATTCCTTAAGGCCGCGAAGTCGTATGGGCTCAATGGCGTTGATAAACCTTTCTGGATCGAATGGCCCTTGTCAGATCCGTCGAGGTTTCTCAAACCTGAATCCCTTCATCATTTCCACAGGCTATTTTTCGATCACGATCTGCAATGGTGCATTTTCGTTGTAGGTGATGTCGAGATTGACTACCGCTTCACCCTTATCCGGACGCTAGTCGGATACCGTAAATTTAGCGAGGGCGTTTCTAAGTTGAAACAAGTAACAGGGCGAGATCACCGATCTATGCAACGCTACATCGTTGGCGTAATCGCTGGTGCTGTTCCCCGGCGTTTCCTCGCTGCTATTCGGGGGCTTATGGATTTTCGATACCTCGCCCAACTGCCGTCGTTTGACGAAAATACATTGCGACGATTGGATACATCGCTACAGATGTTCCATGATAACAAGGATTCGATCATCAAAGCAGGCGCGCGTTCCGAGCACTTCCGTATCCCCAAATTAGAACTCTTGCAACACGTCGTCCCTTCCATTCGAGACTCAGGCGCTGTCATCCAATGGAGTGCGGATGTCACGGAGCACGCTCACGTGACTTACGTCAAGAACCCCGCGCGCGCTGGCAACAATCAAGATTACTATTCACAAATTGCTCGGCATCTTGATCGTGCTGACAGATGTTTTCGATTTGACCTCGCAACGTGGATCGCGTCCAAGTCGCTGGAGCTCGAAGCTGATCACGACGAAGACGGCGACCCAAATGGCGGACATGGAGAAGAACACGAACCAGATGGAGAAACACAAAATTCGTTACTTTACTATTCCCCAAGTCGCAAAATCGTCGATTACTTTGACGCTGCTCTCGCGCTCGTTAACAATCCACGTCCGGGCGTTCTTCGCCCGTTAAGGACATTTGCTTCGTCCACCACCGCTATCCATTTGGCCCTCAAGCCCTCCTCAAGAACTACTATTTCGGATGCGTCAGAGCTTTACGGGCTCCCCGATCTCCATGACGCTATTTGTGAGTATCTAGATCGCTGCTCGAGGGGCGAACCATATGATATTTCGGGTCGGAGGCAAGCCAATGCACGTGTCATACTCGCGGACAAGATGCAGGTCTGGACAAGCATTCGAGTACAGCTAAGGACCTGGAACGATCCGGGATCGGTGGAACCCGCACAGACCCTAGTAGTCGCACCACCTTCACAGAAATATCCTACTGGTTGCTACGATTGCGGGATTATCAGTCCCACTGATAACAGTGACTGGCCTGCGGGGGGGCTTAATGGTTTTTTGGAATTTTTCTGTCACACCGCTAAT
Source organism: Leccinum arenicola (assembly GCA_038092295.1). Lineage (NCBI taxonomy): Eukaryota > Fungi > Basidiomycota > Agaricomycetes > Boletales > Boletaceae > Leccinum > Leccinum arenicola. The sequence continues at coordinate 4,443 of JBBPQC010001089.1, forward strand.
CATACTGATACAAAACTCCAGGGCACTTGGTTATTCAATTACGTCTCGTCTTCTGTCTGCGTGACACAGGTTTCCTGACATACGTTCAACGTTTCAATCACGCCTCTACCCCAGATCCCACGTCGGGCCTTTATGCCCTGAAACGTGCAACGAGAAGGGACGGGTCCCGCATCGGGGACGTGATTCCCTTATCCCATATCCGTTCGCCCGCCCACGTTATTCCATGTTTCGGCAAAGCAGCAAACCCGCGCCTCAACTCAGACACTAGCTATGAACTTTCGACCGACTTTTGGCTAAATAGGTACTGGAACAAGCAATTTTTCTACTCTCTCATGCCTAGTTAGTTACGCCAACGTTGCGTCTTGGACGGAATAAGCATACCTTTTGTTGTGCGTTTGACATATGTGGAGCCACGTCGGAGTTCTATTGTTGAGATGTGGCGGACGAGATGTGGCGGACGGTCCCCCCTCTAGTATCAAGGTTCATGAGTTGATTCCCTCGTCCCCACCAGTAGTAGGGATGTCACGTACTCCCTCTCCACGGAATGCGGTCACCTCCGCGGCGTCAATGACACCCTACTGCATGAAAACTACATCCATTCCTACCTCAGCAAGACTTTACAGCGCAGCGCCACTCAATATAGACCTTTTGAATGAGCTGGAGGGCGGTACAATCGTGGAATCAGACCAAAAAAATTCCCAACAACACTACATTCTACACCTCTGCGAGAGTCTCCCATCTCGCCAGACGACACCTCCAGAGCCCTCCACAGTGACACGTGACGACGGCTCGCTACTTTACAATTCCGCGTCTCGGCGTTGGGACCCCTCATACCTTCCTCACGTTCTCCGCGATAACTCTGATAACTCGGGAACTCCTGAAAACCCTGCTATGATGAACAATGCCGTCCACAACCAGACAGGAGGCTCTACGCCACCTGTTAACGAGCGCGGTAAGCGGACGCCAACTCCTCACGTTCTCCGCGATAACTCTACCAACTCAGGAACTCCTGAAAACCCTGCTAGGATGAACAATGCCGTCCGCAACCAGACAGGAGGCTCTACGCCACCTGTTAACGAGCGCGGTAGGCGGACGACAACTCCTCACGTTCTCCGCGATAACTCTACCAACTCGGGAACTTCTGAAAACCCTGCTAGGATGAACAATGTCGTCCGCAACCAGACAGGAGGCTCTATGCCACCTGTTAACGAGCGCGGTAGGCGGACGACAATCACAAGGACGTATGAAGGCATCAACGGACTCCTGACGGAGACTCAGCAGGGCACTTACCTACCGAAGGCTGGATCGGAGGAGACGATGGTAGCATCGTGGCTCAACGACATTACCAGCTTTATCCGTACGCATCATGGTCCACTCACTCCGGACGATGACGCAGGCCCAGCGAGTCGGACAAGAGGGAGGTTGCAACGTATGGTACGCCGTTGGACAGCCGAGGCATCCACGAAGGCGCAACGCGTTGCAGGCACTGATTTACAATTGAAACCTGATGTCGCTCTGCTGCGACCGGATGAGTTTAACCAGTCGGACTCCAGCTTCTCTTGGCAAAACGTCATAGCCTTCCTGGAGCTTACCTCCAGTGATTTTACTTCTCGCCTCCGTCTCCAACTCACCAGAGTAGCCTATGCAGTCTTCATGGCGCAACCTGGTCGCCGCTTCGTCGCCGGGTTGTCAATCGCAAACCAAACATTACGCCTTCATCTCTTTGACCGTGCAGGTGCGGTTCACTCCCGTGGATACAACATCCATCATTCCCCCGATTTTCTTGTCCGAGTACTTGATGCTTTAACCACGGCTCCCCTTCATTGCCTTGGTATTGACCCCACTCTCTCTTTCTCCACCACCGTCATCCAGATGAAGCATCCTCGTCCTCCACTGCATATCGAAGTCGACGGGAAAAAATACACCATCGACGACCACCTTTTCTACAGCGGGATGATCCGTGGACGAGCCACTCTCTGCTTCGTTGTCATAGACCCCGCGAACAACGCGCGGTATGTCGTCAAGGATTGTTGGACTCGCAGCGGGCGGGTGGCGGTAGAGGAGGATATGCTGAAGAGGATCAAAAGCTGTGGTTTAACATACGGAGTCCCTGTTCTCGAGGCTGCATGGACAGTCCAGATATCGGGGGAAGACGACTCGACGTGTATACGCCGACCAAGTTACTTAATCGAACCACTTCAAAACTCCGAGAACCCTCCTCTCGAGATCCGAATCCATCGTCGATTACTTCTCGCATCCGTTGGTGAACCTTTGATACGATACTCGTGTCTACAAGAACTCGTTAGCGTCTTGATTGATATTGTCGACAGTAAGTGACCATCGTCATGCAATCAGATGGACCATTCTCACATCTCATTAGTCCATGAGCGACTCGTCGATATGTGTTGCATTCTTCACCGGGACTTCAGCCTCAACAACCTAATGATGTATGTCTTTGCGGGAGCCTGGCCATCTCGCAAGCTTGAGGTCGAGGACACCAGGTTGACCGAAAGGGAGGAGATCATCCAACGGCGTCGCTTTCGCCGCGGACTTCTGATCGACTTCGATCATGCCAAATTCACTGATACAACGACTAGAAGCGTGTCTGTAGAAAAACGAACGGTGTGTCACTTCTTAGTCTGTAACCCTTGATATATTGTTTATTACAATTCTAGGGTACGATTCCTTTCATGGCCATTGACATGTTGGCAGAATATGCCATGCCGGAGGGTTTAGTCGATCACAAGGCAAAACATGATTTGGAATCTTTAGTCTATGTCCTCGTATGGATCTGCGTTCTATACGGAGATCCACGGACTGGAGACAATAGCCCTCGTCATGCCCTGACCACGTCTTTGGCTCCTTGGGTGAAACCTCAGACACTGCTAGAGATCCGAACTCTCGCGGTCTTCAAGCGTGGCGACCTGTATATGCGAACCGTGCTCAAAGGGTTCACGAAGTACTTCGCACAACTCAGACCTACGGTGGAACAACTTTTCGATGTCATTACCCGCAGTTACGAAGGGGGAGAGCTCAGCCACGACCAAGTCAAGAAAATTCTACTGGATGCATTTTTTTCCGTGGAGGAGCCCTCCTTAGAAAATACGGAACTATGTAGATCTGGGACGAAGCACAAAACGAACGAGGATGTAGTACAAATGACTAGGGATCTTCGCCTCTCGTAGTAGTATTGAAGTTTGCCTTTATTTCTACGTTATTGAAGTCGTCTTTATTTCTTACGTTATTCATTGTCACGTGTATGTATGTCTATTTGATGTGAAACGCAATGCGCATAAGTACGCCGGTCATGAAGTCTACCATGCGAGCGATTATCCCACTCGCTTCAGTGAAGCGTTGGTCTTACAGGTAAGTTTGTCTGCTATTACCTGTGTAGCAACGTGTTTTATGACTCATTCTCTTTGTCAACAACGGGATCGCGCCGGTTTAAAAACCCACCTACACTCCCAGCAACTCGTGTCTGTCACCCTCCAGGACCCACTCTCCTAGCTACTATGGCAAACCGTGTTCCAAGGCAAAAACGACCATCCACTCAGACACCGGACGGGGATGCTCCTCCTGATGCTCACAAGAAAACGAAAATAGCTGTCAGCGGTCCAGGTGAGGGTAAGGAATGAATCCATAGCATTGTAACAAATGACGAAATCTCGTGCAGGTCGAACCAATTCCCGCCGATCCACCAGATCGAACATGGGGCAAGGCGGTCAGAGAAGTCAATTAGAGAATATCGAGCGCATTCAGACCGAAAGTTCTGGTACCAAGGTGTCTAAACTTATGGCCGCAACTGCGAATGAGCCCTTAAATCCTATGGCTCCGATGGCTAGCGAGGCGAGATCCTATACGTCGAAGGCGTCTTCTGGTGACACGGTAAGCAGATTATCATTTTTCACTGTCGTAAGGCTAACCCTCCAGTCAGGCTCTTTCAACCTCCCAGTCCCACCCGAGCGCTCGTGAACCATCTCTTCCTACCTACCAAGCATCGGTGGAGGGATCGCGCTATGGATTTAGGGTTCCCCATGATGGACGATCATCGCAACAATCGAACCCGTCCCGTACTCATTCGACGGTCTCTCTCACACGTACTCGCCCTACAGTGGAATCAGTGACCGCCTTCACTGCACCCCGTTGCGGATCCGCTGCCTTCGAATCTCAGTCACGGTCGGCTACTCCTGCATCTCGGGCGAGAACTTCCCAGGTCCTACAGCGGACTCGCGTCCCTTTTACGCGAACGTTCTCGGTGCAAAACGAGGATGAGACAACACGCCAGACTCGGGATATTCCTTACCATCCTCGCGATTACGACACCTCGGAGGGCGAAGATATTCCCCAGAATTCTCAAGTGGCTCGTACTACCAGAATGCTTCAACCAGAAGACCCTCCCATTGATGAAGTTTCACCCGATGAGGACGATCGGCTGGCTGAGAAGGCCCTTTGGAGTGAGTACAAGAACATCTTAGCCATTCAGTGCTAAGCTAGTCCGCTCGTAGATGCCACCGAGGAACATTCCCGGAGTCGTGTTGATGACGATGTTATTGGTAAGCCGTCATACATGAATACACACATCATTTACAGCTAGTACAGATCCAATTTTACTTGTAGAAGAACGCGCTAACGTCACTGCGAGAGGTGATTCATCCGTGGTACCCTTCTATAAATGAACGACTAACAGCGCGCATAGGCCGGTTCGTGCGTGCTAGGGAGGATACTGGTAAGCCATCATGTATCAATAGATTGATAACTCATGCCTGGTTCTATGCCAGACCTACTCGCACAGGAGCGTTCAAACGATGATACCGCCCACGATGTTGTGGCCGAATATCACCAACGCAACCGCTTCCCCCGCCCCCCGGATCCATCCAGTCTGCGCAATGTGCGTCTCCAACAGCACAGTACCGATATCGCCAACCTGCCTCGGTCCCGCTCGGAGAGTACCGTGCCATCCAACCGTGCTCAAACCCCGCCCGTTCCCTCCCAAGTCCCATCTGCGGAGCCCGCTCCGGGTCCTCTGACGGGTTCAGCTACGAGGCTTCGCGCTTACCCGCACAAATTCCGGGAAGTGATCGAGCGTGCAAAGCAAATATCTCAGTGCGAATGCGCTCTGAGTAATCCATTTCCAGCCCGCTCTGAATTTTTAGACAGGAAAAGCGGAGAGCACTTTGCAGAGGCCATTGCTGAGTCCCCGCATGTTCCGGAAGGTGCGTGTAACCATTACAAACGATTTTCATCTGTTCGCTGACTTGCACACAGGATACTGGCCTCAATACAGGAAAGAACTCGGTGTGTTGGTAAGTATTGCCAAACACGTTCATTATCTTCGCTTCTGACGACTCGAAGCTCTGGGAGTCTTTAATGACCTGGCGCTCTACACTCAAATCGAAAGCTCGTGAGCTCGTCCCGCGCTTTTACTCGCTTGGTGGAGATCAGCCCCCGGAAGAGAATAAAGCTAACGCGGAAGCCCTGATTCGTGGTTCTCTTTTCACCCGACATGGTGTCGACGACGAGGTATGTCGCATCGTTTATTTAATCACTGTTTGTTTAACGTGCATGAGCAGGGATCTACCAATAACATGGCCGCCCCTGGCCTGGCTGCTCTCATCACTGAATTTTTTTACACCGGTCCGTCGGCTTTAAGTACAATATTCCCCGAAGTCTTCGGTCGCGAGGTTCCCGAAGTTACCGTCTGTTTGGCGGCCACTGCGGTACCGGTTAATTTAGTATCACTGATTCTTTTGTTTCTAATGTTCCTTTTCCAGCTCCGAGCCGCTATCGACGAGTACGTCGTGACCGGTACCCGGCAGGACCGAACGTTTGAATATGCGGGCTACTCAAAGATTTACGCCAATTTCTATTCGATGCAACTTGTCATCGACGATGATGTGAAACATGCTGCGAAGACGAAAGCACTACGAGTTGAATGGGCGATGTCTGCTAGGTAGGTCATCGTGTATCCCCTCACGCATATACTAATTCTTACACAGCGCACTCGCCAACGAGTCCGGAATGGTCGTGGCGTTTGACGAGGATTTTCATCCTCTGCTTGATTAGAATTATATAATACGTTACATACAATGTCATGTGACTGGTTTGCAATGTAAAGGCAGTTTTTGTCAGTCGTTTCATTAACTGTTTCGGGCACAAGCACGTGGATGCTGTGCCCCGGCATCCGTCTACAGGGGCTCGGGTGTGGAGTTCTTTGGAGACCATATGTTGTCTGTGGTATCTGTCGAGTGATACATAGTTGCTGAATTCTCAGAGTGGATTGAAGTGTCCCCAGCCTTCCAAAGGGCTGTATAAGTCTATAATACTAGGTACCTTTCTGTAAAATCTGTGATACTGTAAAGATCTGTGCTGTTCTGCACAGCCCAGGGCTGGTTTGCTGATGAGCATTATTCGCAAGACTTCCATATCAAGATAGCAAATTTCAGGGAGGGGGACATGGATGACACTCTCCAACTCCGCCATAACGATCAGTGCGTCACATCTTTCTTTGCTGGCTGTGAGGTAAACGACTGGTCCGGAGATGGCCAAGGCAGCAAGTTGCTTTATCGTCTTCAGAAGCAAGAATCGGTCGAAACCTGGCAGGGACCATATCTGGAGCAGAAGATTCTCTCGTCTGAGGGCAAGATCGTGATGTCTCTGGATATCTTTCTCGAGAGATCGAGTGTCAGGAACTGAATTTTTTTCTGGCAGGCAGAATGTGGCGTTGTCCTGAGTACTAGCACGTTCCAGTTCCTGTGAGATTTGTCTGAACTCATGAGCGAGGGCTGGATGCTCGTGAACCAGGTCATCAACTGGAGTGCGAAGCTGGAGGAACTGAGTCCAGACAATGGAACGGCCTTGCTCGAGCCACTCGACAGCCAGTTCAGGATGACCAGCTGCAAGAGCGGCGGCAACTGAGTCTTGTGTGACATTGGCAGCTGCTTCAACGAGTAGACGATGACGCTCAGTGACTGGGAGCCCGAGCCATGCCAACTGTGGAAGAAGGTCGAGAGCAGAAGAACATGCATCAAGGAGAGTAGTAGTATTTCCTTGAAGTTGCGCACAGGAAATCCAGGCGCGAGCGGCGTCAAAACGGGTAGAAGCACGACCGACGGAAGCGCGAGTGGCAATTGAAAATTTACAGGCAGCAGCAGACAGATCAGAAGAATCACGAGAGTGCTGAAAACGGACATCAAATGCATGCCCAAGGCCAATCAAGAACATTGGTTTGTTGGGATGGCCATCGGGAGTGAGGCTTATTGCCTCCTCCATCATCAGGGAATTAACGGGTCACTTATTGTCACTTACATCATACTTACCACTTATTGTCTCCTTATCGGAGCTTTTGTTGCTTGCCGAGCCGTAAGTCAATATAAGCTCTATTTCAACGTAAGCGTAC
>JBBPQC010001090.1:0-11820 GCA_038092295.1 Leccinum arenicola
GTAACTATAATTAGCACAGGTCATGGGACGAAGGGCGAACTTGCCATCCTCCGAGATGTATATGATGCCGTGAACATTGAAACTATGGTATGCATTAAGAACAGACCTAGGAAATCCGTAGACTGTACGCATACCTAACTTCCTTGTCCGCCATTGTACTCATCTGGTTTGAAAAGCAGTATTCATAGCGGCCGTCTGTCTCTGCTGTTATTGACGTTGAGCCGGTGCTTTGTCTGAGTTGCCTTGTCAAGACTTTCTCTTCCGGGTCGGTGAGCTGTAAGGGTATGGATGGGCACGGAGAGACAGAAACGGGCGAACCATACCCAAAAGTCGATGTCAAGGTGGCCACCTTCCCCGACTTGGTACGTGACAGTCATCTGGGGCGACCGGTTGAAAACGAAGGCGACGTGGAGCGAAATAACAAGTACCTGGTCATGCTCGTGAAGGTCTTCAAAGAAACATTCCCTGGTCGATGCTGGTATGCGGATCTTGTGGGCAAACACAAGAAGAGGCGAGAGCAGGAGGAACAAGACACCTGCGAGGGACAGATGAGAGGGAGCGTGTGGTCGACGCGACATTGCAAGTTATGTGTTATTGAGGACCTCAGAATCCGTTTTAGGTGGATGAGAGACCCCAGACACCCACAAGATTGTTATTAAAAGTAGCGAATCACGAAAAGCGATCGTGATAAATTCTTCTCTCCTCCTTCGCCAACAGATCGCCACAACTTTATGCTCTCTTCCACTTTTACCATGGCAGATCCAAACGATCCCCTCGCTCCAAAGGTCAGTTCTCAGGAACAAATACAATTCCCATCGAGGCAATCGTGCCACTGATTTTCACGAGACCAATAATCTTAACGCTGATCTGACTCGGATTACAGCAGGAAGAAGAGCCCGACGTTCATTTCGAGCCCGTAATCCAACTCACTGAGCAAGTACAAACAAAGACTCTTGAGGAAGACGAAGATGTCCTCTTCAAAATGTGAATGGATTCTGGTTGCTCTCGCGTCGTTGATTAATATCTTGATATGACTCTAGGCGCGCAAAGTTGTTCAGATTTGACAGCGCTAGTAACGAGTGGAAAGAAAGGGGAACCGGCGATGCTCGTCTGCTTCAGCACAGAGAGACAAAGAAGGTTCGTTTGGTCATGAGACGCGACAAGACCCTCAAAGTCTGTGCTAATCATATCAGTGAGTGCCGTATATCACATCACGCTCCTCATCTTTACTGATAATTCTCTCGAGTCGCCTCCGATATGCGCCTCCAACCAAATATTGGCTCTGACAGGAGTTGGGTATGGAAAGTTGCTGCTGATTATGCGGAATCTCCACCTACATCTGAGACCCTCGCGATCCGTTTTGCAAACTCGGAAAGTAAGCAGGGATATTCTTGCACACGCGATATCACTCAGGCATTCTTGCAGACGCGAAGGAGTTCAAGAAAAAGTTTGAGAACGCGCAGATAATCAATACTGGTGGTACGCCTCCAGTGGACGAAGTGGAAAAGAAAGAGGAGGAGACGGAGGAGAAGGTGGAGGATAAGACGGAGGATAAGGTGGATAAGGTGGAGGAGGATGCTGAGAAGGAGGTGACTTCGGAAGACAAGAAAGAAGATTGATGGTCAGTGACAAAGTCAACTTATCATGTCGCCTGCAGCATGCTCTGGACCAGTCTTCATTAGCAGCTTATGACGGTATCTGTTTCCTCCCGTCTGCTTCCCGTTTTTACATTTCCTTCCCGTTTTCGATAATGTAGACCACCTTGTTCAACACTTACGCGTACAATTGTCATGAAATACCACACAAAGGTCCTCGATGATATTCCTCCAACGGTACAATAATGCTTTGATGCTAATGGTGCAAAGCGAGTAATCTGACAAACCGATTAGAAAATAACCCTACGCTTATTACCTTGGCGCCAGGTGTTCCTCCTTGGCCCATGCTGCCCAGAAAGCTGGACCCTCCCCGCGTGACCAGTACATTGCTTGCTTCTTACCGAGTACAACGTCCTCATTGATGAGTACATAACGAACGGTCTGTTTGACGTCAGCTTCAGCGCAATGCGATTCGTGTCACGCCTTACCGATCCCCTTCACAATACGTCAGACGGGATGGAAAGAGAGGACGATAGTCTAGGTGGACTCACGGAACTTCATACATTGGTTCCAAGAGCAGTATCTCCTAGGTGTTATGTTAGAATCTGTATGCGTATCATCCGTCTAGAATGTTATACACCAACCATGATTCCCCTGAGGCCTCTGGCGCCGCCGCCCCTCTCAAAAGCCTTGCGACATATCTGGTCCAGCGCCGCGCCCGTAAAACGAATTTCCACGCCTGAGTAGCCGAACAACGCAGTATATTGCGAGACAAGGGATCCACGAACTTCGGTGAGGATCCGTCGTAGGTCAGGGATTGTAAGGGGAGCAAGCGAGGTCATAGAAGGTAACCGAGAGATAAATTCGGGGATAAAACTAAACATTGGTGAGGTGAAAGTATAGGACGGAAAGTGAGTGAATTTACCCATATTTGACGAGATCTGTGGACATTCAGGTCAGTGGTGGCAGAATTTGGAGAGGGGATCTTACCCGAAGGCTCCACCAGCTCAAGCATGTTCTGCGTCGATCTCCGGTTGGGGGTAAAGAATGGCAGAAATCCTGTGCCTTCTGTTTCCTCCTCCTTAGGCGTTAGAGTAGCGGTGAAACCAATAGACTAATAAGTGTTGATGAAATCGCTGTTAAGCGTACTCGAGCATAACGCTAGTCACGTACGCCTTTCGCTACTCTTCGCTTCACCACGGTATCGAGACCAACGAATGCTCCACTCAGTATGAATAAAACGTTCGACGTGTCGATATTGTATGTGTCTGGCCGTGCTGTCCACGGACCAGTGAACACATCAACCGGAATAAAAGTCTCAGGCAAGACATTACTCACGTGGAGGTGGATTCTGTCCTCTAGTTCCAGGTCTTGAACGTCCCTCTCCAGCTGCGCTTGGAGGTGTTTCAAGTCCAGATGATTTACCCTGGATGGTAACCACGGACCCTTCCATCATGCGTAATAAGGCCTGTTGCACGCCTTCCCCGCCGACGTCACGAGAACCCTCGGTACCTGTACTAACTTTGCGAGCAATCTTGTCAACTTCGTCAATATAAACAATGCCAGAACTGTGTCAGGTGAGTAAGATATAAAAGCAGGTCCATAGGAACAGCCTTATGGTACCTGGCTCGCATAGGATCCCAATTAGCCGCCTGTAGCTGCAAGAGAGTTAATGAATCGGTCTTCGGTGATTAGCAATACATACTAGTCGCTGGATCGTCATTTCCACATCTTCTCCTACATCTAACGTGGGGTCAGTGGAACCCGACATCTGTAATTTTCAAACTAACATCCCGCCTGGAAAAAAAGACAAAGGTTATTAGAATGGCGGAAGTGCAAGTAATGTTACACGGACTTGCGTAAACGAAGTTGCGTCGCTAACAGAGAACGGGACATCGAGCACTCTTGCCAGCGTGCGTGCCAAAAGTGTCTTCCCTGGCCATGAGATTCAATATTTTGCTCAAGTTGAAGTATGGGTGGTCGTACCGGATCCTGTTGGTCCTCTGTTGGATCGACTCAGCAACTTGTGCTTCGCTGCAAAAAATCTTTTCCTTCACATTACCAAGACATTGCTCTTTTCGAATAGAGGGTGTGCATGCCGTTGCTGTAGGGGTAAATGAGGTGGGGCAAGGCGTTGGGGATGTGGATGTATTTGCGCTGGTGAAACACCAGACCGCGCTATCAACATTCTCAGCTCAGACCATGTGGGCTGTATCGACAATCGACACACCGTCAGGTGGATTGACAACGTCCCAGCTCTGCGTGTCTGGCTGATCCTCGGTAGCAGCAAGGTTGGCACGAACTCGATTATAATGGTTGAATACACTGCGATTCGTTAAACCAGGTTGCGTAAATCTCAGCAGGAACACGCACGCGACGGAGAGGACCTTCTTCGCATTCTCCTGCCCGATCACGAATTCGTCGAGGTATTTCACGAGCTGTACCGTTAACAGTAAGCCAATCTCGTCCTCAAATGTTCGGAGGGAACACGGAGCACCTGTCTCGGAGTTGCGAGGCTCGCTGAGCGCATGCCGAGAGGTTGATCATCCGGGTCCTCTGGTGCGATATAGTCATATGATTGCGTCTGTGTCCGGAGATGACGTGCCAGGGGTTGGAAGGGACGAGCACGTCGAATTAGTTGGCTTCCTGATAGCATTGTTGTAGTAGTGGGAACTTCAGGAGCTGTGCTACTATTTGGGTCAACTTTACGTTCCCCGCCACTATACGGTCCAATACTCTCTACCATCATGACTCACCACCGCTCCCCATCTCCCAGGTACAGAAGAGAACGCGAAGACAGATATCGCGACTCTCCCGCAACAGATGAACATAGGAAATTCCCCGCAAGTCGTCCCAGCGACCGCGACCGTGACGACCACTCAAGAAATCGGTACGTTCGGGAGACTAAAGACGCGGATGATCATTCAGGACGTAGAAAGGACCGGAGCACAGCCGACTCCGAAGGGGACAACCGAAAGGACAGGAAGTAAGTCTACAAATATCATCACTCCAACACTCAGCTCAGCTTACGTTCATCTAGGCGAAAGCGTGACAAATCAGAGGAGCGGAAAGCCAGAAAGCTAGAGAAGAAGAGAATAAGGGAGGAGGAAGAGATGCGCCGTGTTGCAGAACTCAGCGTTTACAGTGCAACGGACAATCCGTTTCACGACGTCAATCTTGGGCAACAATTTCGTTGGCACAAGAAGACTGAAAAGGAAAAGAAGGAGGGACTGTCCTTGGCGGAAGCGCAACACAGGGATGCTATTCGAAAACAAGAGGCAAAAGAGGAGCTGGAACGGCTTAACAGAAGAAGAGCAGCCAGGGAAGTAGAACAAAGACTGCGGGAGGAGGAAGAGATTAGGATGCACCGGTTGGCTGAATCTGCCCAGATGTCAGACTGGATAGCCAAGGACGGTGAATTTCAACTCCAACAAGAACGTGAGCGGGCGGCCATTCGCATCAAAGAGAAGAGAGCAAAGGCTATAGATTTCCTGGCACTGAATCTTCGCTACGTGTGCCTTGTAAAAGACGATGAACAGGTTGATGCAGGCCTTGAAATCGACCTCGACGAGCCCTACAACATTCTCGACGTATGTTTTTCCTTGAGTATGGACTATTACCAGTTGGGCTGATGGGAAGCACAGAATTTGTCTCCGGACCAAGTGGAAGAACTACACGAAGATATTGAGCGCTACCTCTCACTCGAAGATTCTGATGTCAACATCGACTTTTGGACTGTGCGATGTAATCCAATTTATCCGTTGCTTGAACTAACTTCCCAACTAGAACATGATGGTTGTCTGCAAGGATCGTTTAGAGAAAGTCAAAGATAGTCGACGTATGGACGAGGCTGCTGCCGTTGTAGAGGCGGACATAACTACACTTCTATCTGGAAAGACCTACGAACACCTCGCTGCTTTACAAAAGCAAATTCAAGGCAAGCTCGCCAGCGGGGAACCTGTTGACACCGACTACTGGGAAGGTCTATTGAAGAAGCTACTTGTCTGGAAAGCCAAGGTACTTTCGGGTTCTGAGGGTGTCAGATTCATCGTTTACAAGGTTTCTAGGCTAAACTAAAGAGTTTGCATGAGGTTGTTGTTCGTAATCGACTGGAGCAACTCCGGAAACATCAACGAGACGAGGCGTTGCAGGCGCAGGAAGAGCTTTTGGCAGGTGTTGCTCAATCAGCCGTGCAAGGCATCGTGGATGCCCGGACCGTGGTGTCCGTCGGTGCTCAGGGCGACCCTGAGCTTTCTTCAGAACACATGGAACCTTACGATCGCTCCATGAGCCCATCTCTCATTGATATCACTAAGCTCAGACCCGATGAACGCGAGTTTGATATTGTGGCCGCAAAAGACGAGATGCAAGTGCTCGTGAGTCATCCATATCATGGTGGTCTGAAGTTGTCCTGATCCTTTTGTCTAGTTGGAGCAGCGTCGCGCTGTTGCTGCATCTCGTTTCGTGCCTAAAACCACCCAGGCTGCCCCGCAGGTGGAAGTGCCTGAAACTACAAGCAGCGGTGCAGATCTTGTCTCCGAAGCTTTATACAGGGCAGAAGCTGAGCGAGAACTCGATGAAGAAGAAGAACTGTTCAATCTCGAGGAGGATATCGCCCAACCCACCTCCTACAACTGGGAAGATAAATACCGCCCTCGGAAGCCGCGGTACTTTAACCGTGTGCACACCGGATATGAATGGAATAAGTATAATCAGACTCACTACGAGTACGTATTCCTTATTCATAACACAGACTCGTATACTAACTTCTCGTCTTATAGCGTGGACAACCCTCCGCCAAAGGTTGTGCAAGGCTACAAGGTATGTACTTGTTTTCGAGATACTAAGCCAAACACTGATGTCTTTTCAAGTTCAATATTTTCTACCCGGACCTGATCGACAAGTCGAAGGCGCCTACCTACAAAATCGTAAAGGAGCCGGGCAACGAGGACACAGTATTGCTGTACTTCAGTGCGGGACCGCCTTACGAGGACATTGCATTCAGAATTGTGAATCGAGAGTGGGAGTTTTCTCATAAACGGTGAGGAAACCCGTCCAGCCTATGAGTCCGCATGGTGGAACGCTGATTGTTTGTTAGCGGCTTTCGAAGTAGCTTTGACAGAGGATGTCTGTCTCTTTGGTTCAATTTCCGTCGTAATGTAAGTATTTTCACTTCTCAGCCTGTTGTGATGTTTAACGTTGCCTCAGTTCTATCGCAAGTAAATATCTATCGAACGTTGTAATTTGGCGCAGAGTATGTGTATTATTCCTAGACTCGATAAAGTAATGTCACCCCTCAGAATATTATTGATCACGATTGAAACGCCGATTGGTCGCCAAGGAACATTAAAGCGCACAGGCCGCTTCAAAGCCTTGCCTTTACTAGGTGTCCAAAGGGTATGCGGTGATCATGCTTGCTTTGTCCATCTTATCAACGGTCATCACCAAGGCTTTCGCGTCCCACACGTTGTCCATTGATGAGTCCACGGCGAGTTCTATTGTTTGCCGGGGTGACAGCACACCAACTCCCTTTGTCTCTCGGACCTGTGTAGACGCCACCATGGCCAAAGCACACATTGAAATTCGCGGAAAGGCCTATGCTTTGAGAGCGAAAAAGGTTCAAAAGGCTTCATGATTTTCTCCCTCCTCAACAATTCAACATCATTCCTCCATTCCAATCCTTACTCTCTATCTCGCTGTCGTATTCGCGATCCCTGAGCTACAGTCCTCATCATCGACAAGTACAAAGAATTCGAATCTCGCTCTCAAACCTCCGAAGGCGAATCTTAGCATACGCCACCTGATTCACCCACCAGACCTATCCATGTTTACTACACGCAACTCGTTGGCTGACATATCTAATGTTGTACATCGCTCGCCTACCAAGGGCCCGGTCAATTGTACATACGTGGATGACTACTGTTCCGTTTGGTCACCACCCTATCACACAATTCACGTCGACCGCGTGGCTACAGTGGATCGCCACGACACGGACGCATGGACCCAAGAAAAACAAGCGCATTGCACGAAGGCCGGTGCTGCGGCGGCTCCATCCTCTCTTGGTCTCAACAGTACCACTGCGTCTGACGACTACACCCCCGTCGACGTGGCTGGGAGTCATTCTCCTTCAATGGACTTTCGAACCCAAGAGCCTTGGACCATGGAGCAATTTTCCAGTGCCGCCCTGCTCCACGAGGACTCCGCTGTCCACTCCCATGAGTGGACACCCCTCGTTGCATCGGGTTCGAGCCTCCCACCCGTTCTGTCCAATGTCACTGGTCTATGCTCGAAAGAGGACCTTTCTGAGGGTCAACGCCGAGTTGGCGAGATTTTGGTTCGCTGTGGGGTCATCGACGCCACAGGAATACCAGCGAATGGATCTGCCGCTGCAGGATGCTCTGTTACATTCGCTACATTACCTGTCGAACCCCCTTTGGTCTCTACTGTGGTTGACAAGCGGTCCTCTCGCCGACACGACAAATTTTTGGTCCGAGCGTTAGCCGATTGGACCTCCCAATGGTTGCACACTCTTGTCATTCAACCCTATCTTCAGGGAAGCTTCCGTTTCCAGTACGTCAAACAAGTCTTGACCCATTCAGAGACCTGACTTGTTATGCCATTCAGGTATCATCCCAGTGGCAAATCGACTTCTTCAGTTGCGCCTCGCATCCGCCGAGTACTTGGCGATGTGAACAACCCACTTCAAGTTGCTATTCATGCTCTATGGCTCATTGGCAACCTCAGTGGGAGTAGCACCCATGAGAATACACCTTTCTTGTCCGTTCCCATCTTCCAATACCTCCACAACAATGGGACAATTTTCGCCGAGGACTTCATGTTCCATGCATTTGTCGCTTGTGCTATGATTGGCGACAAAACGGTCAACGACGCTACACTCTCCACGAACGCTTGGCAAGTTCTTTTTGCGGTGCATAATATATGCGTAACTTACCAGTTCTTAGGAATCGCTTGACCCGTATCCCTCAAGTTATCCTCAACGCAACCGAGAAATGTGCTCTGAGTTGCCTCAAATGGAACGTGACAATGACCCGGACCCAGTGGCAGGATACCACTGTCTATTTCCGATCTTGCATCAAGATGGGCTCGGCTTTCGACCCTTTCGCTTATGACGAAGCCTCTCCATCTGGAGTAATGGCTCGTTACCTCGATGAGCTGATTGAGCTCACCCATACAGCTGAGCCTCGTGCATGTCAGCAGGAGAAGCCTGCAATAGAGATTGTCGCACCACAGCCAGTCCGACATTCCACATGCTGGGGAGTGTTCGACGCTGTGGAGTGGCGTCCCCAGGATGATCCCGTGGTCAACCAGAAGCCCCGTACCATCGGTATTGCCCCCGGCGCTGACCGAAGCTTGGGTCCCTTTAACGTCGGGACAACGGCAAAGGACTTACTCGACTCCATTCTGGGATCCGGTAATGCTCCTGACCTTAAACATCTTGGACGACCTGCTGGTACATCCTTTTGTGGCTCGTTCGGTGCCATCGGCGCTCGGCTCGCTTATACGGTCAGAATGGCTAGGGCATGCCAAAATATCCATTCTCATGGATACCTTACTACATGATTGTCGAAGTCCCAGCTTGTTACCTTCCATCCAGAAAGATACCCATCGAATTATGTTAGCTTTTGTTCCTCAGATCTAATGATTCCTGACTCGTTCTACTGCTACCAGTAGCTGTACTATGACTCGGATCATGCTTTTTTACTTGCTGTGCTTAGTCATGTGATCGTGATGCAGTGCAAATGCAGTGTTGTCACTAGCCTTCAGTCATCTTAATCTTTAATCTTTGCCTCCACCCGCACCATCGTCGAGTAAACAAACATGTCTGACGCGGCTAACATTGCCTCAAAGATGGACGTCGACGAGGCCGCCATCGACGAAGGTCTTTATTCTCGCCAACTGTAAGCACCCTCAATTCACTCATCTCGCCGCCTAATCACTGGTTCGATATCCAGATACGTACTCGGCCATGAAGGTAGGACATTATGAGGGCATTTATATTAGACGTTGCTGATCCTTCTTCTCAAGCGATGAAGAAGATGGCTACGTCGAATGTACTTATCGTCGGACTTCAGGGCTTGGGCGCTGAGATTGGTACGGCATCATTATCCTGCGAGAGACTCATTCTGACGCATATATTTAAGCTAAGAATGTATGCTTGGCCGGCGTCAAGTCAGTGACATTGTACGATCCCGAACCCGTCACCATCCAAGACCTGAGCACGCAGGTGGGTACCACAAGTGGACAGACTGTGCCGTTAGTTACAACATGTTTCCAGTATTTTCTCCGCGAAGAGGATGTCGGAAAGCCTCGTGCATCAGCCATGCTGCCTCGGATCTCTGAGCTGAATGCTTATGTGCCAGTCCGCAATCTAGGCGGACAACAGGGCCAAGAGATAACAGTAGATCTCATCGAACCATTTCAGGTACGCTAGTAGCAGTGGTTCTCGTTTTCATGAGTCCTGAAGACCTCCAGGCTGTTGTTCTCTGCAATGCGTCTTACAAAAAACAACTGGAAATCAATGATTGGACACATCAACATGGTATCCATTTCATCGCTGCAGAGACTCGAGGTCTTTTTGGGTAAGTCCCAGGCAACGTCCACTTACGAATATTTACTGACGGCTCGAAGCTCCGTGTTCAACGACTTCGGACCCAAGTTCACTTGCGTAGATCCCACTGGTGAGCAACCGTTGACTGGCATGATCGTATCGGTGGCAAAGGTGGCATTCGGTATTTCGTCCTGCGCTGTTCTATCACATAGCTAATTGAGAAATATAGGACGAGGAAGGCCTAGTCACTTGTCTCGATGAAGTGCGTCATGGCCTCGAGGACGGGGATTTCGTGACCTTCACAGAAATACAAGGAATGGAAGAGTTGAATGGCTGCAAGCCTCGAAAAGTATCAGTGAAGGGGCCTTATACGTTCACCATTGGCGATACATCTTCCTTGGGTGAATATGTTCGAGGTGGGATTTTCAACCAGGTCAAGATGCCCAAGATCCTTGAATTCGTGAGTGCTGCAGCTACCCTCTTACGGGATTCTCCAAACCTTCAGAACAGAAATCGTTGCGAGAATCATTGCCAGAACCCGATCTCTTCATCACCGACTTCGCCAAGTTTGACCGTCCTGCCACTCTCCACGCCGGTTTTCAGGCTCTTTCAGAATATAAAGAAGAGCATGGCTGTCTTCCTCGCGCACGGAATCCCGGGGATGCCAAACAACTTATTTCGCTCGCAAAGAAGTTGAACAACGATGCGGACGAAAAAGTTTTGGAGGAGCTCGCGTACCAGGCGACGGGTGATGTCTGTCCTATTACAGCCGTCATTGGAGGGTTTGTTGCCCAGGAAGTCCTCAAAGCATGTTCCTCCAAGTTTCACCCCATGGTTCAGCACTTTTATTTTGATTCGCTCGAGTCGTTACCTTCGGTCCTTCCTACCGAGGACGACTGCAGACCTATCGGCAGTCGGTATGATGGTCAAATTGCTGTTTTTGGAAAATCATTCCAAGAGAAGATCGCAAACCATCGCCAGTTCCTGGTTGGTGCAGGCGCTATTGGATGCGAGATGTTGAAGAACTGGAGCATGATGGGTCTCGCAACTGGTCCTCAAGCGACAATTCATGTCACTGATCTTGATACCATCGAGAAAAGCAACTTGAACAGACAATTCCTCTTCCGCGCGAAAGACCTTGGAAAGTTCAAGTCGGAGGTCGCTGCAGCCGCCGTTGCAGACATGAACCCTGCTCTTAAAGACCACATACTATGCAAGCAAGAACCGGTTGGGCAGGCGACGGAGAGTAAGTCATCCAGCAATTCTAAATTTGTCTAGTCTTCCTAAATCACGATGATAGATGTATTTGATGACGTCTTCTTTTCGTCACTTGACGGTGTCACCAACGCACTTGACAATGTTGCAGCTCGTGGGTATTGTTACAGCGACCACCCGCTCATGCTGACGTCAATTATAGGTGTTTACATGGACCAACGTTGTATCTTGTACGAGAAGCCTCTTCTGGAGTCCGGTACCATGGGGACGAAAGGAAACGTTCAAGTTGTTATTCCCCATCTCACAGAATCCTATGCGTCATCGCAGGATCCACCAGAAAAACAAACGCTGTCTTGCACTGTTAAGAACTTCCCTAATGCTATCACTCATACCATAGAGTGGAGCAGACAAGAGTTTGATGCTTTGTTTGTCAAGCCCGTA
>JBBPQC010001091.1:0-11814 GCA_038092295.1 Leccinum arenicola
CATCTGGGAAGGGAAGTTGCCAGTCGAAAGGCCGGATCCGGCAGGTGTTTGTTTGTTTCCAAGGCCATTGCCAAACAACCACTTGCCTCATTTGGAATCAGCCCAGGTCACGTCTGACGAAAGAGTGTGCGTTTGTTGGCCGGCAGCTCATTTGTATCTTGTGGCCAGGTTTTTCCAATCTCAAGCGTCAGGGCAGCACACAAGCTTTGAACAAAAAATCCCCAAAAAATCATGTGGGTTATTTACTATGTCTCCCAACTTCTGGTTAAGTTTCTGTAGTGGTTATGTTGCTGCAGCGCTGCGCAGGAGCCATAAAAGTTCGCTCTGCTTCGAGCGTGACATTGTTGAGCAGATGCAGCGGAGTTCCCCATTGAGTAAGCTGCCGCAGAAACGGCATCTCGGCAGGGCACGGCAGACTCAGGGATAACGACCGACCCTACGGACGCGACGAGAGTTACTTCCAATTCATTGACAATTTGAAGTTTTACCTTTGCATGCTTGTATGCCCGGACCTGCTTCACGTGTTCGTGTCTCCAAAGCACGGACCCATAAGCTCAGTGTTGAGCAAGAGGAGAGAGTACAGGACGTCTGCTCACTTCTTCATACTACAGATTCACCCAATCTTCATGCCGCTGCCCAGGAACACGGTGTACCATACCACACACTTCGAAGGCGATTTCTCGGCCACTCAAAACCGACCATCCCACCATCTCTATACCATACAGCCTCACGATCAGTAGATTACAATAATTTTCAACTACGTAGTTCATATCTGTTCATACTATTTTAGTCGTTTGCAAGTCTGCAGCGCGTTCGGCTCGTCGGAGATTGATTTGATACAATGTCACAGTGTGACACCTAGCTCTCTCGCAGGTGGGAAATTTTGCAACTCCCCATCCATTTCACCCTCCACACCGGCATCTCTCTGGCAACATCAGTATATCATTTCTGAGATTCATTTTCCCGTAGCATTTCTTTTTACACACTACTCTATTAGTTTGTGCATTTTTTTCCCCTTACACTAATGACGAATGTTGAAATATCTACAGAGGGTGCTCAGATTTTGCAACACCGGTGCAATGATAGTAGTACTAACGAACGAGCATTTCAAAACCATCCAAAGGTTCTGCTTGTATGAAAAATCTGCGGAGGTACATGTAATTACCCAGGGTCATGTTCATTTGCCAGCAGGCCGATAGCCGCGACACCATCCCTGGATACAGTAACATTAGTAATCGTTACGCGCCATTCACGTGAAAGGTCACGTGTGTAAAAACCATGGGTACGAATTTAGGACATGAAAGAACCTTGCAAGCAAGGTAATAAGATGTGTGCTACATGATGCTACGGTTGGCTACCATAGATGTGCCTCAAGTTTAAGCTGCTATAAAGTAGGCACTATGCGACAGCAACTACACAGACTACAAGAACTATGTAGCACTATATAGTATTTGGATTTTTCCTGATGTCGATCTCGTGGACGGCGGTCACGTCGACCTGTTGTTCACGGAAGAGAAAGAGGAGGAAATGCGCCGCGATCTCAAGGCAGCAGAGATCGCGGGTTGGCCTTTGGAGGGTGTCGTTGCGTTGAGCAAGGAACAAGTCGAAGCTGTGAGCTGTTCACCACTGTCGACCGATTGATTCATATTCAAATACTTTTTTCTCCATCTCACCTTCCCGTTACTACTCGCGCAAATCTCAAATGTTCGGCGCGCATCAACCTGCGGTGAAGATTCCAGGTCACAACCTCTGGCCACTCAAGCTTGTCACGAAACTGTACCAACAGGCCAAATCACGTGGCTCGCACTTTGATCTGGTACTGCACACTCACACCCGATAGGCGACAGGAGATGGATTGGAGGCAGAGACAACGGATGCAGGGGCCGACAAGACGGAGCCGTAGTACTTTACTGGGATCAGCGCGTCGAGGATGAGAGAGATGTGTTCGTTCTGCCAAGTCACGTTCACGTTCGGACGGTAACGGTTTTCCCTGTCAAAACGTATTGGCACGCGAACTAAAACAGTATTTAGATACAATGGTCGATGTCAGCAATGATGTGCTTTCTTCTTCTCCACCGGGCCCGTCAGCCATTCTTCACTGTCTCTTTGCCTCTTGGGACGCGCCATCGCCGTTAGTACGGGGCACAGTTCGACGTTAGTTGCATCGTCCACTACGTCCGCGAGGATTTTTGAAGCGTCAATATACAACTCCTCAAGAAGCTCAGGGGTTGCCTTGATCTGCGGGTAGAATGCTTCTGCGCTGTAGTAACGTCGTCTCAGAACGACCGAAAACAATCGAAGGTATTGCGATAGTGGACCGCATGTGCCACAAAGCGTCTTGCAGGCCTTGTCCCGGATGCTGTCGAGGTTGAAGAAGTGAAGTCGCGTGGTTTTCTGGATCAAGCTGGGGAAGGCATCCTGGTATTGATTGTACTGCTCTTCGGCCTTTCTCGGGTTGTCTGAATTCTTGTCCGTATAATAAAACAATGCCCACGCAAAGGCCCACCATACGGATTCGAAGTCGTGGAGAAAATTCATGCGAAACGGCGGCGGTGCCGTCACCTCCGGCGCTCCAACGGGAAGGAAGATATATGTTTGTGTTTCCACTTCCACGGACATGAAATTCAACGTTCCCTATTGAACGGTCAGCAAGGGAGCATGGGCTTTGCAAACTTCTTACCGTTCGGACATCATGGGAAACGTTAGAATCCACCTCTTTCGCATATTCGAAATCTCCCAGTTTACCCTGATCACGTATGTGTATCACATTTCCGACGCTAAAGTCCCTATGCACCCAGCCTGCCCTGTGCAAAAGATATAGGGCTGGTGGTCATGTGAGCCGCTGTCCAACAGGAAGACTGGTGAATTGCCTCACCCCTGGCTGCATCTTTTAAACAGGAGAAGTATGTTTTGAGATTCGTTATATCCCGAAGAGGGATGCCGACGTCAGAGAAGACAGCGCGGGTGTGCACCCTACGTGGAACGCCCGCGTCTTTCCTTCGCACATGACCCAACTGCGTGGGAAGCATCACAGCAGTGCAACCGCTGTCAGGGATGCCCCCGATGCTTGACAGATGACGAGATTTTGTCTGAGCGGGTTTGAAATCGATATCAATCCAACAGCAGGAACTGTGCGGCATGCCCTCCATCGGATTTCCTGTCACGTCACTTCTATCGGAAATGTAGACGTCGCCGTACAACTTGATTTGAATGAAGGATTTCTTTGCTTCATCGGCCTCCTCCTTCGTTAGGTTTACTTCACAGGATTTCAAGATTTCTTTCAAGATTTCGCCCTCCGGTTTGCGATCGGCCTCTCGCCAAGAGTCTTTGATGGCAACCGTATTCCCTTTGGAGTCCTTCGCTTCATAAACCCGGGTTCCACGACCAACCAAGGAGTCTGCGCCCCACGTCGCGAGCTCCTTCGTCGTCGTAAACATTTCATTCCCCACCGTGAATACATACTGCCAGCTCTCTGGTCCGTCCTCTTTCCGCTGAACTGTGGGGTCCCAACCCAGCCCTTCCATGTCACAAGTCACGGACGCCCATGCTAGGGACGTGAGGAGGCGTATCGTTCGCTGGATGTCCTACTCGCATGGGTCAGCTTCCGCCTGTATATATACAATAGACCGTTGACACACGTCGAGAAAGTTGATTGGCTGCGACGTGGCGAGAAATGCACGGTTGCTGAGCCAGAGCCGTAGGTTGCTGTCCTCGACGGTTATTCCGAATGCAAATCGCCGGCAGGGATCCTCTCGCATGATGCTGTGGAGACTCCAGATAATCTTGTCTCTGTTCTACGGAAACCTATGAGAGTTGACGCTGGTGCTATCAGGATTGACTTACGTCGTTCGTATCTCGAGCGTCCGCGCCCTTCTTGAGTTCAAAGGGCACCGCAATGTCAAACCAATGACTGCTGGAAGTCACAGCCCTGCTTCGCGAGCGTATGAGGAATGCATCTGGGCGTGTCCTATTTCCGCGTTGGGAGAGGGGCGTGCAGTGTCCGTTCATCACGACCGACAATCCACAGCCCTGCACATTTGCGAATACTGCGTTCAAAATGTCACAGAGGGGCTTGAAGGTCTCCTCTTCGTTCAGGTTGGACCTCGAAGGCAGGGAAGGAAAACCTCTCCACCGAATTTGACCCGTCTCGTTGCTAAACAGGGCGTTGTCCGGGCCGCGCATTATTGTGTCACAAGCTTGCTCCACGTCCACGGAATGTGTTTCGTCGATACACGTCATCAGGCGATCGAATGGAACCGTTAGAATCCTTCCGAGGTCGGTGAGAACGGCCGTGCGACTGGATTTCAGATCTCCGGAGCGATAATTAGGCTGTGAGGTGTGGCGATTGAACGGCACCGTATCAGGTGGCAGGGGCACTGCGTTGTTCTCTGGAGTTTGGAGTTTGCTTTGTTCCATGGTATCTAAAAGGCCTAGAGTTTAGTATCTATATTTCGAGAAAATTAACGGGGGGCTGTGCCGGGCGGTGCTGGGCGCGACCTCACCTTCGAACCTCGGAAATTGCCGGGGTTTCCTTCCAAAAACGGTAAATGAAGTGCCTGCGTCCGCGCGCGAGTCGAGCGCACAAAGACAACGCGATCAAAAGGAACACAACATACCTTGAAGGTGCGTTGGATATGAAGAGACAGTGGCCCGACGATCCGTGGTCGGCTGGGATTACTGGGCGCGACTTGAGTAAACAAAGAGAACATGAATCAAAGGAACGTACGAGAGTCGGGAAACGAGGCAGAGTTGGATTAAGGTGCGTTAGATATGAATAGACGGTGGCCCGATGATTATGGAGTCGGCTGCCACTGGTGGTATTACCCGATGGATTTGGAATCGGTTCAAGTTCAAGGGCGGGTGGACTCGGAGGCGTCGAGGGAACGGCAAACGTCGCTGCAACTGTTGTGCCTGAGCGTGCACGAGTCAGCGGGTAGAAAGAAAAGCGGAGAAAAAATGCACGTTGATGTTGAATGAGACGCGTTGAACTTGAGTATATACGAAAAGCTGATGGCCCGACGATCCGACTTGGAGTGGAAGTGGGGAACGTCACGGTAGACTTTGGAGACTCGGGTAGCACTGCCCGTAGTAGTAGTAAGATCTATGATGAAGCACAGATATGGAAAGAAGACGATTAGTAGCGCTGCCGGTGTGAGTCTGAGTGACATACCCAGCGGTCCCAGCCTGAGGTCCTGATGTGACCAGTGACCACCCGATCTGAGGCCGGACTCGGAATAGGTCTGCAGGGGTGAAGGTGTCGGCTTCTTCGTTGATGGGAGTTTGTAACCGAGTAACGTATGACTGGTCAAGTCCAGGGAATGAGCTTGTGGAGGAAATGAGCTGCAGCAAAGAAATAGAAACAGAGAGATGCCAGTGGGTCACCGGCCCAGGAGGAATCAATGTTCAACTTGTTGATAACTTTTGTTCGAGATGTTGGAAATTGAGTCCAGGATGAAGGAGAAAGTGGGGAAGAAAGTCCTCGAACGCCAAAGGACTGGGGAATAGGGGGGGGTCGAGAAATTTTTCAGGAAATTTTTTCGTTGTTTGCCACTTAGCTCACTTTATCCCGTCATTTATCCACTTTACACCACTTTACCAACTTGTTTGGCAACTTCCGCACACCCAGCGCACGGGGCCTGAATTCAATACCTTCCCGATTTGGGGAGGTTATGTCAGCTCCCGGAAGGTCTCGTGCATGAGGCTGCTGCTTCCCGTCTCTCACCGACGGTCGAGACTCGACAACAATGACGGCCCTCAAAAACTGGGGCCAAGTCTCTGCTGGAACGTCGAGATTGAACTTGTGAGTGTTTTTATTCAAAGATTGAAGTGAACAGGCTAGTATCTCATTTTTTGCACTATGTATCTAGTGACTCTAGCTTTTCTCACGGCAGATTTGTTCCACCCAATGCTGTCGCAGGGCAGAACTGTGCGCTTCTGATGATCGCGCACATAGGCAACCGCCAAGCCTGGTCCGTTTTTTTTTCTCTTTCCATGTTGCAGTGTATTTAATGATGAATCATTGATGATTGGCTCTCTGCCTGCGTTTTCCTAGTATTTGCAGCTGCGTCCTACGGTCCTACTCGGTTTCCTGAATACTTGCATCTCTGGCATGTCCGTTCAAGGATGCCTGAGACTGGTCGTGTTTTGAGAGTCCGTTCACTTTCTGGCCCTTGGTCTCAACCATCATATGGTGAACCATTTTTTCTCAGGTGTCATTCACAGTATTGGATGCGTCTGGACTCTGGGGCATCAACTTGAAGAACGTTCACGGTTCAAGGTATGGTGTTTTGCATTTCACTCAATCATAGTAAATGAACCTGGTCCGTTGTACTATGCAGCCGAGGAGATGGTGGAATTCTCTTCTGTATAGCACGTGTGACGTGTTTGAACTTGGAGGCAGACAACGTCGGTATTTCCATCTCGGGTAGTAATGACCGTCTCATCAAGGAGGGTGACACGGTCAAACGCACTGGTCAAATTGTCGATCATGTGCCTGTTGGCCCCAGTCTTGGTCGTGTCGTAGATGCTCTTGGTAAACCCATCAGTGGCAAGGGTCTTAGTATTGAGACTGGTGAGTGTTGCTGCACTTCTTTGAAGGCTCCCTCGGAGTCAGGCTGTATCCTGACTCGGAACCCCAGGGTGGAGATGTCTCGGCATACATTCCTACTAACTCATTCGTTCGCGGACGGTCAAATCTTGTTGGATGCACATCCACTTTCACCACTGCTTTCCAAGGTTCGTTCTCCTCTTTTTTTCAGCCAATGGCTTCTCACTGTGGTCATCCCTTCCTCTCCCAGTCGAAGATCTGTTTTGATCTGGATGTAGAAATTGGATGTGACTCGGACAATGCCTGCCGTTGCTATGTTGTGAGCCTGCTGACTTGGACGGCTGAGATCGACTCGGAATGAAAACAGGAATGTGAACTTGAACATCATGACTCAGGCTGGGACGATCCTTCAAGCGGTGCGCGGGATCGTCTCCATTTTTAAATTCAAATGCTTGGTCACTGTGACTCCGTGACTCGAGGCCAAAGAGCCTGATTAGGGGGCCCCTCACAATCTGAACAGGTTTGCTGGAGCCCACCATCACCGATCTGCGAACACAATGGGAGTAAACGGGTTGTGGACGGCAAGTAACCACTGGTTCATGTGATCTCTCAAGCCATGAACAATGTGTCTTGTAGGTCTTGTCGTGCAATGCAGAGAGGCGCTCCCTCCGTGAGATAGTCGTCAATGAAGGTTTTCAGCCCAAAGGAACTCCCGAAAACGAACTGAAACTGTTCAAGATTGGGGTGGATGCGAGGTCAGAAGGTTTCTCTTTCGTGGTTTCTTTCATGGTTGCTTACATCGGTATTTTTTTTTTTTTTTTTTCAGCGCATGGGTGCGCTTCCAGCACGAGAATGCACCGGGTACAGGCCACCGTAACCCTGAACTGTGCATCCTTTTTTACCGGCTGGCACTCATCTTGGCAATGCCTGTGCACGCCGTGTTCGTGTTCGACGGGCCTGTATGGGTACAAGGAACAGACAGAGTGCAGCCTCACGGACGACTGTCCTGGCTCATACGGAGGTTCCGCAAGCTCGTCGAGGCGTTCGGTTTCCAATGGCATGAGGTACCAAGCTGTTTCGTGGCCTCGTGGCTTGATATGGAACCGTGACTCACAAAAAAAAATGAACTTGAACAGGCCCCGGGCGAGGCCGAAGCTGAGCTTGCAGTCCTGAGCCAGCTTGGCATCATCGACATGGTGCTTACCACAGAAGTCGATGCACTCGTCTTTGGAGCAACGCGTGTTGCACGTTGGTATGTGGTTCCATCTTTTCTTTCCCTCCGAGTCCTGTCCTGCCCCTAATCTGTTTTCTTCCTTTTTTTTTTAAAAGTCCTGAACGACTCACAAACCAAAGTTTCGAGAACATTGAAATCTACAGAGACGACACCATAAACCACACCGAGTTCGCGGGGAGTTTCCCACGACATGAACGGGTGCTCGTTGCCCTTCTTGTGGGTGGCAAGAGGGGTGTAAGTGTCTGCCTCCCCTTCGACCTCATCCGACGACCAACTCAGGCAAATTAATACTAGGCGGGCCTTGATGGATGCGACATCACAATTGCATGTGGTGTGGCTCATTACAACCTCGGGGCTTCACTGTCCGAAGCATTCTTTGCAATGCAGAGGGCATCGTTCTCTCAATTTCTCATAGGCTGGCGGAACCAGCTGCGACACATCTTGACCTCGGACCCTGACCAGCACTTGGGTCACGGTCGACGTTATTTGGAGATCACGAGCCGGATCACAGTCCCGGAGGCATTTCCTGCCTACGAACATGTTGCATACTACCTGTCTCCGTTGACGACCTTCAACATGCCAATGGAGGCGGACGGAGGACCACCTCTGCTGGTGTATGAAGTTGATGCAAGGCAGCCATGCATTGCCTCAATCGCAGCCCTCTACGAGCGGCACTTCCGGCTTGGTTGGGAGCTCGTCCTGCTGAACATGCGCACGATGGTTTGGGAAGGTGCCGCTGTGCGACGGATGTGTGAGGCAAGTGACTCAGTGCCACAACTTGTTTGTCTCTTTTCTGACAGACTTTGATGGACATCTTGACCAGCTTCCTAAGCAGCCACAAGACCTGACGGTCTATCAAGGGACTGGCGTGGACAAACTATTTGATTGCTGGGAAGTTGGGGCACGGTCACCTGCCACATCCAAGCAACTTGCTTTAGTCAATTTGCGGTACAATGGTCGACAATTTGCTGAAGCAGTCCGTGTGGCATTGTCTGTCCCACCGTCACTGGCAGACTCGGACGTTGCCCACTCAAGCCTCAGTGAGCCTGCCGAAGATGAGCAGATGTTCTACCACATTCCAGCTGCGGTCGTCAACTACGCCCTCCCTGAAGCATTTCGAAGCAAGTTCATGGATCGAGATTTAAGACTCGGATTCTTCAGATTTGGGGATGATACTACTAGTGACAGGAGATGAAAAAAGACTCGGCTTCGAGTCTGAGTCAGTGTTCAAGCTGGCGTCGAGAGAGTCATAGATAGATTTTTGTACTACTAGTGTCACAGTTTCCGAGGCTCACTAGGCACGAGAGGCACATTGTACAATGAAATTGAGCAGGACGGCAGTATCAAATTGTCAATTGATTTTCAGACACGACTCCTCGGAGCCACCCTGGCACTCTCTCTTTCTTGCCATTCATTCGCTCTGTTAGTACTACTGGACAAGTACAACAGATCTGCAGCCAAATGCCAGTGGTACGGTCGAAGTCTAGTACTGCCCTCACTGCCAGCAAGAAGGCCCCACGGCCATCCGAAGCTCCAAAAAAGGCACGCACCAGGAAGAAGCAGACACAGGCACCGGTGACCGAGCCTTCCGAGTCTGTCCCGGGACACGGTGACAGCTCACTCCAGTCCATCAGCCAGCTGAAGGAAGTCAGCAAGGAAGCCCACCTCAGGGCCAAGAACACGAAGGAGTGCTATGCGGGCCACGTGAAACGAGGCCGCGAATGGCTTGCGGAGCACTTCTGCAACACGCTGTCAGAGGCCAGCAGCTCGGCGGAGCCGACGACCATGACCGTGGGATTGGAGTCAGACATGCCAGCGTCGACCCAGGCTGACGCCAGTGACATGGCAGAGGATCCATACCAAGATCCGGATTTCCGCTGTGCGTTCGACGACATTCCGAACCACACGTCAGACAAGGCGGTGGCCTTATTTCTAACATACAAGGGCGTCTACAAGAACTTGAGCCAGGGAACCGTCGAGGGCATTCGTGCAGCATTCAAGGCACTGTGGGACAACACGTGAGTAATATGCTCTGATCCGAGCGTCGGAACTGAAAACGCACACAATGATATCCAATGATAGTGATGGGGACACCTACCGCGGACGCTGGCACTTCAACGAAGCCAAGCAACGCTGGCAAGGGAATCCGGTCAGCTCTGCGGAGGTTGACGACATCGTCAGCTCGTTGAAGCACAGGGCGAGCACGGAAGGGAACGAACGTAGACACGCTAAGGCAATGTCGAAGGAGTACATGGCGCGACTGTTTGATTGGTCGCGGAGCGCCTGTCCCGAGCTCGATGCAGCCCTGAGATGGCTGCAAAACGAACTGGCTAGCGGACCAGCGCCTGCCGGTGGGCCCGGCAGCAAACTGTGCATGACTGCCAGTAACAGGGCTCTCGTGACACGACACTTGGAGCAGCTTGCCTTCAGTGCTGCCGCATGGACCCTCTGGACCCGGTAAGTGCTGCCATGATACGGTCGTCCTGAACGGCGGCGCTGGTGGATCGTGTACGTCAGCTGACTCGGAGACACACTACCCATCATCGGATCGCAGGTGCGACGAGCTAATCAAGCTGCGTCGATCAAACGTTGACGTCGACAATCCGGTCGCTGCCAACTGCGTGCTGAGAAAATGCCTTGCGGGTGAAGAGCTCCTGATGACCGACCTCCAACTCCATTTCGAGGTCCACCTCGCCAACCGGAAAGGGTGGCAGCAGAAGGTCGACAAAGGGCAGGTCGAGCAAGACCTCCGATGTGCGTGATCAGTGGTTGATAGTGCACGATCGTCTTGCGATGGTACTGACCGGAATCTGGTGCCACAGCCAACCGATACTACATCTACCCTCAAGGGAATTTGAAAGCCGACTCGGAGTCGCTGGCAACGGATGCCTTCGTCTGGATCCTCGTCTGGATCAAGTGGCTCGAGCTCGCTTGCTACGAGCTCGAGCTTGCTCAAGGCGACTGCCTGTTTCCCTTCGTCGGTGGGAATGGCGTCGTGCACTCCTGCCAGGCCATCTCCCACGATACTGTCCAAAAATGGCTTGACGAGGCTGTTGCGGGTGCGGGAATTTCTGGCTCGTTTTCCACGCACTGCTTCCGCCGTGGAGGGGCGCAACACCGGTTTATGTTCGCGCCCGCTGGGCAGCGCTGGACGCTCGCCATGGTCCGCTGGTGGGGGGGCTGGGCAGAGCACGAGAGAGTAAGTCATTTGGATCACATGGGGGAGGGGGGAAAGGACCTTGACTCGGAGCTGACTGGCATTTCATTTTGACGAACTGCAGCGCGACACGTTGAGCCGTTACCTGCTCGACGAGCTCTCCACGTACGAGAGCGGGTACAGTGATGCCCTCGCACCTTTCCCACGGGAGGCGGACAAATCACTCGCAGGCGAAGCCGCCCTCCTTCGAACGCCGACAGTCGAGGAATTGCAGATGGCCTATGCGTCCTACACCGGCACCATGCGTGAGATGAAAACCGAGATCGTTAACCAGATCGCTTGCTCGTTCGACACCTTCGTCCACGCCGTCACGCAGTCTGGACTCGGACGTTCTGCTGGTTCCGAATACAGACTGAGTGGCGAAGATGTGGTAGCGGCGGCCGATACTCCTGATCGCGGTGAGTGGCGGCACGGATCTCGTCACGGTGGCAGCGGTGATGTTGACGAGGGTTGTTCTGTTCCAGTACTGGCGTCCTTGAGTGCCTTGAACCCCGACCCGCCGTCTGGCAGCTCCCCTGCTCAGGCTCCGAGGACTCCAAGTCAGTCTACTAGCGGGCCGACTTGCACGCCGACTGCGACCGTTGCCGTGCCCGCGCAGCGCGTGCCGTCAGTGCCAGTGGCATCAGCAGCACGCCCAACTCACCAGCAGCCGCCTGGGCTGTGCTCGGACCCGGGGCTCGCCCTCACCTGCGCTCCAGCGAACGAGTCGACCAACACCTCAACCGCCGGGCAGTACATCCCCACGGCCACTGCCATGTGTGGCATCAGCGCGACGGGGTCGAAGAAGGACACCTGGAAGGAAGTGGTCAGACACTG
>JBBPQC010001092.1:0-11813 GCA_038092295.1 Leccinum arenicola
TCTTGGTATGATGCCATCTGGCTCCTCGTCTTGAGCATGTGTCCAACTGGCTATCTCAATGTTCAAACGAACATTTTCGGTTTTCATGTTGGAATCGACAGCGAAGCACACACGATTTCCGTCACCTCAGGTACTACTTCTCGGTGGCAATAAGTACCCGAGAGGTACCCTTCCTTGTCACACGGAAATTAGCCTGTGAGGCCCTTCCATCAATCCGGCATCTCCCGATATTAACCATGTGACTTCGCAGCTGTGCCGAATCTTCCGCACAGCGCATCAAATGCGTAATCGAGCGCCTGCACGCTTCCTCGATGCGCCTCGATGCGCCCCATGCGCGCGCGGCGTGTTCCCCCGATGGGTTTCTAAAACGCTCACTCTCTTCTAATTTCAGGTACTCCCCTCCTTACCACACTATGCCACCGGACACTCGAGACGCATTGCCTACCACCACACGAGGATTTGGCGAGCATTTCACATCCCCGCCCCGCGTTCGCAATGGCAAGAAATCACGCCAGTTGGCGACCTTTCCGGGTCGCGCACGCAAACGACAACGCATAATGGCTCAATTACAACAGCTACTCAAGAATGAACCGGTGCCTCCCCCTCCACCCATCAATTCCGCACTTGCGGAGGCAGAGGAACTCCTCGACGACGCTTTCGACGAAGTTCTCTTCGATCCCGACCCCGACCCTAGTAGCTTTGACATGCAACCTGCAGACGATCCCACCACCAATTCCACAAAACGATCGGGTGCACAAGCCAAGATCAATCACTTTGCCAAATGGAACACGACAATACCCACCCTCGTCATCCCATATGTCTCATACCTGAAGCAAACCCTTGGCAAACCTGTACGACCTCCGCCAGATACCATATCGCATTGTAACTCGGAGGCGGCATGCGAGGTCAAAAAGCATGTACTCATAGGGTTATTTTACGATTGTAAGTTTTTGTTATCTTTTCATGCAACCTCATAGCTAAATATGACAGACTTTACCTCAATTACCGTTCATTCTTGTCATTGCGCATCTTTAGCTCAAGTCCTCGTCTACCATGGCCTCTTCCCCACTGCCCCCTCCCAACCCCGACTCGCCGTTTCTATCGAACTACTGGCATTCTACCGGGCGCTGTTCGAGCGCTCGTGCGATGCCGTGAACGCCTTAGCTATGGCGTTGCATGTGCACTATACCCGACGAGGCTTCCGTATGATGGCCAAAACGGTTAGTTCAGTCTGATCACCCGCCTCGCAGTACTGATGTTTCTGCAGGGCACACCTGTTCAGGAGCCCTATCGCCGAAGTCTAGGTCGAGCCATTCAATGGTTCGATGTCTTGCAGATCGAGCTGGACAATCGAATCGAGAAGATTCTTGCGCAGTGCCGCGAACGCATCACCCGCCCCGCCACCCCTGTCGATCTCGATCCAGTGACAGCCCCATCCGATCAGGCACACACCGAGCGAACCCGTCCTTCCACGATATGTGACCCGCTTCTCAGCCAGCGGTGTCCTGCGTGTTTCGGTGGGAGCACATTCGGCAGACCTCTCAACGAAGGTGCAGACATTCATGTTGCTACGGATGGCAACTTCCATCACCGCCACCGACGCACTGCTGGCGACTGTCCAGTCTTCTATCAACCGCGCTATTTCCTTCCGAAATCTCAAGTCGACGCTGTTGGCAAGCGTATCGAAAAAGCACGCAAACGCCCACTTCGGTCACGAACAGCCCAAGTACCTGACGAGGCGGTTGACCAATGCGAATCATCTTACGAAGCCGCGGATGGGAAGAAGCAAAAGACTTCTATGGAGAGCTACGACGACACCGGAGTTATGGCAATCATCTGCCGCCACGATATTCCGCTCTTCTTTGCCAACATCGACACGCCCGGCGAACAACAGAAGTACAGTGTTGCACTAATAGAACACTTGTTTTCTCTTCTTCCGCCGCAAGCAACTGTAGTTGTACTATATGATGTCGGCTGTGTACTCGACCGTTCGCTTGCCCAGGCAGGTCTCCCGCCAAACCCGGTGCCAGAAACTAACCCTTCACACAGTATAACATGCTTGATTCCACCATTACGTCGCGATTGCGGTTCGCGACCACGGCGATGCACGCGTACGGGCATGAATGGGCCTGCCAGCTAGTATACAATCATCCACGAATCATAGAAGGTCTTGGACTGACGGATGGCGAGGGAACGGAACGCCTTTGGTCGCGGTTCATCAAGCTAATCGGGATAGAGCGGTCCTCATCTGTAAGTTTCCATGAGAACCTTCCATATTTGCCACTGATCCTTCCGAAGCGGCAGCGACGACTGTGGCTCATTGATCGGCAAGCCGACTCCGTCGCAGGTGAAATGTTACGAGATTTGGGGCAATGGCTCAAACGCCGACTCAAGAAAGGCATTCGAGACCAAGGTGATGCCGCACAGAAAGTAATTGATCAATGTGGTGTCTCGGTCACGGATCTTCGCACTCAGTGGACGGACCAACGGTCTGCACAATTGTCCATCCGCAACCGTAAGTCTATCAATTCGACCTCTGTCGTGCAGGCTCAAGCACCTTGCACCACATATACTAGACGCTCCCGCGAGACTTAAGAAAGAGATCGATAGTGTGCTTATCCTACAAACGGAATTGGACGCGTCAGAGCGCGCCTTGCAAACAGCCCGCGTAGCTATCGAAAAAGAACAAGCGGCAGAGATGGCATTGGAAGCACTCGACAGCATGGAACGCACCCACCGCCGCCTTCTCGAGAAGGTGGAAGCACTCTATTCTTCGCTTAACGTCCAGGAACAGTTCCCGGCACTGGACGGCGTCAATTTAGACTTTGTAAGAACTCTCCTTCTCGCGCGCGATCTCAAGATCAACATCCGAAAACGCGCCATCGGCAGTTTCTTTGAATGGGATAAGCTCGACCGTGCCGTCGGAGGGAGAGACAAGGCGCTTGGTGTGTGCATTGATCACAAAGTGTAGTATCGAGCTCATCCTCCAGTCAGGCACGAAACTTCACCAGCAAACCCGCAAAGCCATTTCGAAGCGCCAGCCCGCACTCATGTCCGCCATCCGTAAGTTCAACACGTATTGCGAGCAGCTTGAACAGCTGTATGACCCGGCATACGCCATCCCGCTTCCCACTCCACTACCGACTAAGCTCGCTGAACTGCGTGACGACCAGACCTTGCTCCAAGACATTTGGATCACCCCAGCCGAAGGAGAAATTCCTCGCTGGCTCGCCGATAGAGAGGTTCGCGAAGGAATCCGTGCCCTTCTTAAACGCGACAGGTGCCGAGAAGAGCGGCGGCGTCTAGCCACAGAAGCCAACAACATGTGCCGATGGTTCGGCGAGGAACTTGGCACGCTCGAACTGGCACTTCGACTCCCCGAACGTGAGTCTCTGGACCGTCTCTGGCAACCCCGCTAACTTGCTAACAGACTCGCCCTACCATCTTATCATACAACAACGGTCCGAGACCATCAAGCACCTATCAACGCAATGGGCGACCCCCTTGGTGTCATCTGACCGTTATGACAGCCACGCACACGAGGCCATCAAACTGGCAGAAACACTTTCGGGACAGCCCTCCACCACCGTCGAGGACCTCCAATGCCATCCGCTGGTAGTCTGCCACATACCATCCGCCGCTGACCCCGATGACGACCTGGACGAAGAGTATGAACACCCCGAGGACCCAGCAGACACCGCGCTAACGCCCGAGGCAGTAGTGCTGGGAGATTTTATGGAAGGCGGAGATAACGAGGAAGAAGAAGGCACCCAACAACCCGCCGTGCACTTCCATTGGCAGCTTCCTGAGGTGCGTTCTTCCCTGTCACGTCCATCCAGGCCAAGTCATATCAACTTCACACACTGGCACCCAGACCCTATCTTTGGACTCAAATCCAATCCCGGCGGTCGAACCGGCGGAGGAACCAAGGAACGAGCAAACGCACGTTATGCGAGTATGCCCCGCCAGCAACGGCTTCGGAAATATCACCTTCGAGCCCAAGGATATTGACCAATTATGTGCTAAAGATGCCCGACTGAACGACACGTGTATCAACGGCTGCGCCGCTTTACTCCATGCAACTCACTTCGGGGCGGATCATTCGCCATTCGCCATCCTTTCCACCCATGATCTCATTCGCATCCGGTACAAAGCGGCCGACGACGACCTATGGCGCAACATGTACCGCAGCAACTACTGGGAAAAGCCGATATGGATCCTACCGATCCATCGCCCGTCATCCTGGGGGCACTGGGTAATGAGCAGCATCCATTTCGACACTCGCCGAATCATGCTGTTCGACAGTCTCGCAGAGCGCCACCCCTGGCAAAATGATCTACCGGTAAGAGCCAGTCGGATGGATCACAAAAGGACTAACTACAATGCTTCCAGGACATCATAGAATTAATCACCCGTTTGTCCCATGTGGCGACTGCACGGCGCCGAGTGACGCACAAGGTTGAAGGACAATGGAAAGCCTTTCCAGTCACGGTGAGTGCCACACCCAGCTCTCCAAGCCGCCATCTTGACACCATGTCTACAGACCAAACCGCTTCAAAGCAATGCGGTCGACTGTGGTGCATGGGTCCTGGCCCAAATCCAGGCTCTTCTTCGGGGACATGACGCCCCAGCGATGAGCGAGGCTGACATGCCCGCGTTCCGCCGATACCTTACATCACTCGTAGTACGCGTCCCAGCGGTGGTCTAGACGTAGCATTACATGTATTGCAGTGTAATAGAAGTTACGTATCTACTACCTTTAATCTATTAACGAAGGAACCCCTTCCTGCCTGATCGGACAACGCGCAACCGCCGTGAAATTTTTTGATTGAAGGGCCGAAGATCGTATGAGCGCTGTACCTTTATTTGGGAAGGGAATGATCGTCTCCGCACATTGTAGGACAAAGTAAAACCAAAACACGTACTTGGACAGCGATTCCGGGAAGCGATCGCATGAGATAGACAGCATAAAATTCATTACCGTTGATGCGAACGCCGCGATCAGTGATGGCGAGGCTGAGCCCCCTATTCTTGTGATCTGGCCGCGAGGCGTGGTGAGCGTGTGCGAGCGTGTCGAACCTGCAGAGATAGCAAGGCGGACCCACGGAGTCATTGACTCATTGGGGGGGCAGGAGCCAAGGTTGAAAATCTATAAATGCGAGATGCCATCAGCCACACGCAATCACAGTAGCACCTCACCTAAATGCCCGAATCGCAGTCAGTTTGGGTTCTTGTCAACAAGGGTACTACCCCCGCCGCTGGTATCTACCCCGCATGGTTAGTACGATCGCGGCACGTGATGAGTCAAGTGGCACACCATACTGACATTCCGATTACACAAGTCCATCAATGCGTTGTGGCCGCGGAGCGCCGCCCCTCCCGCTTGCTATTCAGTGCCTCTCCAGAGCCGAAGCACAAGCTCTATACCGACTCATACGGCCTGTTACTGCGACTTTGACGGCGACGCCATCGACTTCGGAGCTACTGAACGCTTTTGGCGCAGCAGATGCGGTCCGCAACTTCTTCGGCGCCGCGCGCACTAAATTCTATGTAGTCATAGTCGGTTCTCCGCCCGGCATCCATCGCTCAAGGTTTGTGAGTACTTAACAGTTCACGCGCACGCGACTAACGACTGGTATCGCAGGGACAGTGCTGAACGCGCGCGGGGCAGTTTCAGTCACCCTTTCTTCAAGGAAATCGACTCGTTCTGGGAGGCCCTCGCCTTCCTCATCGTGAAAGGAATCGACGAGCTCATGCCGCCTTTGAACATATCGCCCGATATTTCGCCAGGTGAGTAATCCGCTGTTATATCAATCTCAGAGTGTTGAGCAACACCCGGGCCATCAGACCCGTCCTCCCTCTCCGACGACACGGATTTACTCGAGAGGGATATCTTGACCAGCCTCCGTCTTACTCCAAGTCCCACACCCTCGCGTATCGCAGCCGCTGCGAGTCCTCTTACTCCAAGTCCCACACGATTCCGCATGTCGGCCGCGCGCCGCGGCGAGCGTCTCACTGACTTAGAACCTGCCCATACCACTCAAATCGCCCGAGGTAAGTCTAGACTGTTTCGTCTTGTTCGGAGTTCATGCTAAGATGCTACCTTCCAGGCATTCCGTCTCAGTCGCAACCACGCCCGCCGCCTGATGAACAAATCCTGGAAATCCACCCCACCCCGGCACCGTTCATCTATGCCCACATCCGCAACTTGCGCGGCATCCTCGAGAGTAGGAACTATGCGTTTCTACCAGGGCTAGATGAAGAGCGAGCGAACGCAGTGGGCCCTCAAGCTGCCCGGTACCTGGTCGCGCATGGGTACACCGCGGACACCGTCGACATCATCATTGCGGCGCTGAGAGACGCCGCTGCTACTCCCCACGAGTTTGCGCTCCAGCTGTCAGTCCATGGCATGGCGTTCGAAGAAGGCATCTATTTGCACGGACTGTTGGAATGATAGTAGCTACGTTTAGTAAATGCTTTTCTTGAATATTATACATTGCGACTCGGCGAACTTGAATCTGTAGATCCCGACCAGATCCGATGAGAAGCTGCAACCGGTGCCGATTGCGGCTGAGTCAGCAGTT
Source organism: Leccinum arenicola (assembly GCA_038092295.1). NCBI lineage: Eukaryota > Fungi > Basidiomycota > Agaricomycetes > Boletales > Boletaceae > Leccinum > Leccinum arenicola. Next base: position 6,585 of record JBBPQC010001092.1, read on the forward strand.
CTCTTCCGCTCCCTTCCGCTCCCGGAACGGCCAACACCCGCCTCACACTATTCCAGACGTGTTCATACTAGTCTTCAAGTTTCCGCAGGCCCTCCATTTCAGCAAAAAATGGTAATATTTTTGTTCACACGAAGCTCGCTGACTGTGACACTGGCAGTAGCAAGACGTACCCGCTGCCAGAGCATCCTCATGGTGCGCGTGGACCCTCGGACTCAGCAACCATCGACTCAAAATCTCGCCCTCGCGGATGCCGGCCAAGACGCTAAGATTACGGCAACATGTCAAGGTGCTTCCCTACAATATTGCTGGATGTCCGTGGTGAGTGCGGAGGCCACGATCGATTGATCATAGAGCCCGCTTGAACTTACTTTTCAATTACATTTTCCAGCAATCGTTCACGGCGAGGTATAAAGTGTTTCAGGAAGGCGCGCACATACCGCTCCAGACTCAGAGGTAGTATTTTCATTGTGCGCCGATATTCTCTCCCTTCCATGCCGGATACTCATTCAAGTTTTGTACAGATGAATTCCGGCGCCCACGACGCCCTCACTGAATTACTCTTCAACCCCCAGACCGAAGAGGAGCAACTGGGAGGCGGTAGGCGAGCCGCGTCTCCGCCACCTGAGCAGACACCGACACGGTTGCGCACGAAGGTGAAGCCTACTGCGCGGGACACTGGTCTCGTTCGGAACGCGGGCGATCGGCGTGGCAGGTTGCTGGAAGAGGTGAATACCGCGGGTGCGGATTCTCAGGTAGTCTCATCCGCTACCGGCCAGCAGTTACAGGCCAGTACACAGTGCGCGAGCGAGTTGTTTTCCGACGTTCCAAGTCAGTCACCATTCTTAACATGCAGAGTTGCAAAAACAGGTAGGCCTCATTTTCTGTCTATTACGTGTGTGACTCAATACTAGTGTCGAGCAGCCGTGCTGACCGCGGAGACCGTACCCGTGGTGAGCAAAGACGCTAGCCTAATGGACGCGACCTTGATAGGCCACTCTGCAAAACCCGAGAGTGCTTTTCGAGTCTTGTCACCTCGTCGTAAGTGTGCCGGCTCAGGCTGTCGTTTGTGTGATGTCTCGTTAATTTTCACAATCCAGGTCCAGTAACCCCCCCTCTTTTAGACTTGAAGCAGGCTCTGGCATCAGCGCAAGCACAGAAGCACGCTGAGCGACTCAACGGCGAACAAGATGCTCCTCCTTCACCCACAGAAAATGCTGTGCCCACGGAGGATCTTTCGACACCGCGGGCGCAGAACCATGTAGCCGCGGGCTGGCCTAACGCACCAAGGTCGCCATCTATCTTTGGCACCTTTGGTATAGACTTGGATGACAGACCGGGGACGCCTACTCCGCAATCACGGTCTGCTCACGAGTCCGATAATCCCTTTCTCATCGACGACGCGCCGGAGACGACTAAGGTCGTGGCAGGTGTTGGGAGAACGCCTATGCATGTCGGTTCCATCCTTGATGAGGAATTCAAGGAGATTTATGCCGAGTTCGGCCGAGTGGCTAAGCGTGTTGGCCTCCCGTTCCACCAAGTTGTCAACCGTTTCAGCAAACAGTTCGCTCGAACTTGTTCGTCGAATTGGTGGAACATATACGAGAGGTTTTATGCCGCAAACAAGGTTCAGGAACAGGCGAGGCTCAGGGACCGCGACGTCACAGTAGACTCGACACCTGGTAGTAAGTGCCGCTGACTTGTCTCTGCTGTTTCGACGCTGACATTTAAGTGACTCGGGCAGTGCAAAACCGGGTCACGACTCAATGCTATGCGCTTTTCCGTGAAGCATACCCTGAGACCTGGCAACAGATCCTGCAAACGTTCGAGCAGGGGGAAGGACAACTGGACGGTAGCAAGACGATCGCCCAGCGCCAATCGTTGTTCCATCGACTTATGAAACATCATACTCAAGCGGTGAGTGTGGTGATAGGTGCCTGACGTTCCATCACGCTGATGCCGGCGGTATAGTTTGACGGCATGTCGAAGGCACACGGGTTCGAGATTGTGATGATGGCTGGGGGCAGTGTCACCGATCAAGACGCGTCTCTTGGAATCGTATATACTAGCCCTGGTGCATTCGATGTAAGATTTGCTTTTTTTGCCGGCTGGTTGGCATCACGCTGATTGAATTGCTAGTTTTGGGACATGCGGTGTCAATCGGATGAAACTGAAATGCTCGGACACTTCAAGGCGCATATATAGTAAGTCGAATTACATAAATTAACATGCCTCTGACCAAATCTTACAGCCATAATTATTCGCTTGCCAATCCCACCGTGGTGTTGGGTCCGAGTCTGTCTGGAGCAGGGAGTTCAAAGGCCGCACAAGAGGCTGATGTGCAATATGAGGGGGTCAGTGAAGTCGTCGAGGTCTCTGAGATGGAGGACCATGCGCGCTTGAGGAGCTCGTTCGTGTCTGCTTTGAGTGAGTCGTCCTGTGCTGCACCGTGACGGAGCCGTGTTCTTACCGTATCTTCCCTTGTCTGGCCTACTAGCTAAGGTGGGATGTCAATGGGCCTCGGGAAAACTTTTCCCTTGGAAAGCGCTTCCGGGAAGGTTAGCAAGTAGCGGTGTGGTGTGCCACAACTTCCCTGATGCGGTTCCCTTTCCCGGCGAGGATCGCCCTCGTTCGAAGGCCGGCTCGAAAGGAATATCGGACCTCTCTCTTGCGGAGTGTTCCTTGATCCTAGGAGCTCTCAACAACCCCTCCAAGGACGGCTGTTTCTTCGAACGGAAGCCTAAGTTAATCGGTAAGTCCAAGTTCAGTCGTTCACCTCACCCAATGCACCTTCTAATTGCTATTCAGGTGAGCTGCGGGCGCATCGCTTGCCGGTCATCAATGGGGCACCACCCGAACACGACTCGACTCACAAATTCGGCAAACGAATGTTTGCCGATGGGACATGGGATCGCAAGGGTTTGCCTCGAAGAGTGAACGTCGCCGCTACACGTATCAAGAGGAAGAAAAAGGCTGATTGCGACCACATTACCATCGAGTCCGACTCCGATAGGCCGCGCGTCAAGAAGATCAAGTCGCAAGCGCCGCCGACCGTCATCTCCATCTCGGATTCCGACCACCATGAGACGCGGGCCTCACCATTGCCAAAGAGGACTTTGCCTCGCCGAAACCGCAAGGGCGCCGGTCAGCCTGCCTTACTGGTGCAGCTAGATGAATCAGACAAAGAGGTCAAGGACGGGGTCAGCTCGGCATCGGGGTCCGATTTTGCCGCCGAAAAAGATAAGAAAGGTAACAAGAAACACTTAAGTGAGGCTGAAGAAGACAGTACGACATCGGAGGGAGAGCTAGAATCCGAGGACGGTGAAACGGCTAGGACCCGCAAGCGGAAACACACCGGAAAGGTCAGCTCACGCGCGGCAAAAAAACGTGTTGTCGCAGAAGTACCTCGCGCAACCGCGCTCGCTGCCAAGAACAAAGGAAAGGCTACCGTGCGCTCCAGAATGAAATCACGCAAGAAGGTTGCTTCTCCCGCATCATCAGAGGACGAGCAACTCCGAGCCATTGGCGGTGGTGTTTCTGCACCCCGTATCGCACCTCCTGCTGACCCGTCTCAACCAGTCCTGGCGACGACTGCTTCGCGCACTAGTGGCCAGAGTGTCCCTGCCCCTCAAGTTGTTCCTGTCGTCCCGGAAACTCAGTCTGTCAAGCAACCTCAAGTCGTCCAGCCTCAGGCGCCTGCTGTCGTCGCTCGCCCAAAACCCCGCATGGTCGCGAAGAAAGACGGCGGACTCTCTGCGGAGACGGAAGTTAACAACCCATTCCATCTACGCCAGCGCAAAGACCATGGATCGGCCACCCTGGACACAATTGCTGCCCCTCGAGAAGACTTGAACCCTGCTGTCCTTCATGCCTCAGTGAACAATACCTCGGTGGACAAGCCCGCTTCGATGGTATCGTATCCCATTCGCGAAGTCATACCGGCGGCCGTCGAAGATGCTCCGCCAAAGATTGTCGCGCCCCCCGCACCTGCCAAGACTGCCGAGGTGTTCCGTGAGTTGGCACCTGCGCCGCTGATCCAACCTCCCCAAGACTCTGCTCACGATACTACAACATTACATGTGGCACCCGCGGGTCTAGTGCCTCCGCAGAATACTGCCCATAACGCGGTGGGCGCCGGTCATGCCGTTCCTCAAGTGAGCAGCAATCCTTACGCTCAGGGCTGGCCACAAGGTGAAGACCCTCGCCTACAAGCACTCGCCAACGCTTTGGCTGCGCAACTGCTTCGTGGCATGCCCTTTCCTTTCCCGAAGGATCCGACGGGAAGTGGTGATGTTGGGAGCAGTGGGCAGCAGAATGGTGCGCCGGGACCGTAGGGATAAGTAGTATCGAAGACGTTTTTCTTGGTCGTCATTCTTGGGGCGTGCTACTCGTTTGTTGTATGTATATTATCTCGTGTGCTTACGAAAAGACCTCAATGGTATCGCGGCGTTGTTTGATTGAACGTTTGCGATGAGTAAACTAAACATATGGCTCCCGCTGTATCTACTAACTACTACTACCGGAGCATGAATGATGCCTGCCAGTGCGTGTGCAGAACGCGAAGGGATTGGGGGGAGTGGATAGGCCGAGCATGGTACTCGCGCGCAGTGAATGAAGTAAATAGTAGCCTCGGGGCGGGGACACCTGCGGGGGTGACACGAGTTGCGATGGGCAGTGGTGATAGATGGCGCGCGACGGATGGTGCACGCGTTCACTGTGAAGTGATCAGAAAATGGCACGATGATGGTCGAAAAAAAACGGCGCAGTAAAAAAAACCACGTACCGCGACGCCAGTCGAAAAGCGGAGCGTTATTTGGGACGCAGTGATGGGGCGCTCGTTTGGCCGGTGGAGGAAGCAACGGATAGTTGAGGCGCAAAATGGATGGGAAAAAGATCGACCCGCAGTTGGGGGTTGGTTGGGGATGCTGAAGGATGCAGCGCTGATATCGGCAGGTGGTGATGGAGGAGGACAAGGGATGGTGGGAAAGATCTACTGGATTGAGGCGGGTTGGACCGCGGATGCTCGGACCTGACAGGTTAATTATGTAACCGTAAGTAAGCCTACCTGAAGGGCGTGGGAATCCCCAAATAGTGCAGCCAAGGGTGGTAAGCGCTAGATGAAACGAAAAACCAAGTATAAGCAGTTGATGCAAAGATATGAATATCACACAACTTCTAATGTAGACAGACAAATTTCCTGTTTGTCTTGCCCTATAACTGTCTGACACTGTA
>JBBPQC010001093.1:0-11786 GCA_038092295.1 Leccinum arenicola
AAGACTGCTCTTGCCGACAGCTATTTTTTTCATCAAGTTCTTGGAGTGGTGGTATTCCCCGGGGTCCCCGGCACGTTCGTTGTCGATTTCACCTCTTGGTCCGGCCATCCCACCTCCTCGGATGCTACCACCTCACCCTTCTGGAATTCCCGTGGATGGCACGCTGTTTGGGCATTGCCCGTTGTGTCAAAACGCCATAAACAACGCTACTGCTCTGCCGTCTGGTTACGTCTTTTGCTATCGCTGTGCATTCGAACATGTGCAACAGCGTGGCAAATGCCCGGTGACGCTATTGCCTGCAAAAGTTTGGCAGATGAGGAAAGTATTGATTTGAGGACCAGCAAACAGATTTGCAGGTTGCAGTAGCTGTGGGACTACGATTTGATTTGGCGCGGGGACGTATAGGATGTCATGGATGTCCACGTTGATTAATTCACGGTGAATTGACTTTGTCGCTAGTAGTAGAAGTGAGAACTGGAAATGCTTTACCTGCCTCGAGGTTGATCTGCTATGACCATAAACGACGCACGTGCATGCCAGTGACCGCTCACTGTCAGTCTTCTTCTTTGAGTGTCATTGGATCCTGTCTATTTCTGTTGGAAATATATCCAGCATGTCTTGAACGCTCATACGCAACCTGTCTTCCGTCTTGACATATCTCGCATCTCTCTGGCATGAAGGTCTGTAGCGTCCTACGTGTCCCCCTACTCGCCACTAACCCTTCTTTCGTTAGTTCGGGAAGCAGATTCAGTCTGAGCAGGTCCCAGGATGGTCGTCCTATTATCTCGACTACAAATTCCTCAAGAAGATCATTTCTTCACTGGCTGCCAATCGGCCTGCCTCCGAAGCTGCTGCTCTAGCACTGGGTGTCCGGCCAGCGGATCTTTTGAATCCAACAGCCAGCTCAGCGATCGCGATATCTTCCACGGTCGACGCCACAAGGGACGTCTCTCCCGGTGATCCGGACCAGCTTCCCATTCTCTCCGCACTCGGACAGGACAACGACCGCGGGCCTGACTTCCAGGCCCACAAAGCTGCTTATTTCTTCAAGCTAGAACGAGAGCTGGAGAAGGCACGTGGTCATTTTCTCACTCTGAAACCGATATCTGGATGTCGCGTCGTTGCAGATCAATACTTTTTATCTTCAAAAGGAAGCAGAGCTAAAGTTACGTCTTGAGACTCTGCTGTCCAAGCGTCGCGCTGCAGCCCTGAGGGGTCTTCCGGATGCGTCAGATGGTTCACCAATGAACCACGTCGAGTGGATTGCCGTCGAAGAAGGATTTCGCCTGCTCGAACGGGATCTAGGCAAACTACAGGTAATAATTACTGTCATTGTCTGTTTTGACGACCTCCAACACATTTTCCTCAGCAATTCGTAGAGATCAATGCGACTGGTTTCCGAAAAATCCTCAAAAAGTGGGACAAACGATCACGCTCTACAACCAAGGAACTCTATCTCTCCCGTCAGGTCGAGGTTCAGCCCGTGTTCAACAGACAGGTGACTCGTCATGGCTTCGGTATTGACTGATTCTAACATATGCAAAAGCTCATCGCAGATTTCTCGGATATCGTGGCCGCGAGTCTACTAGATTTGACCGATCTTTCCACTGGTCTCATGTTTGACGGGGCTGCTGCTCAGGATGTTCTGGACCTCCAGCTTAACATTGAGCGAAACATGCACTCTGGGCCTTTCCGCGAGTTTGAACTTGATTTACGAAAGGCGGTGGAAAACTCTGATAAAGCGTCCATCAAAGATCTAATGCGACACTCTGACATTTGGGGCTCCCAGGATGGAGGAAAAGCTAATGTCACCCGTGTGCTCTGGAAAGTCGTCGTCGACGCACCTCTGGAACTCGCAGACCTCATCCTCATCAGCGTCGAGGTGCCTTTTGATTTCAGCTTCGTCGACGACATCAACGGACGGACATGTCTTCACGAGGCTGCCGCTGCGGGAACCTTGCGCCTCGTGGACATGTGCCTCGAGAAAGGGTCGGAAAGAGAAAAGCTGGACGCTTACGGGCGGTCGGCGCTGCATTATGCGGCTATGCACGGCCACGCGGCTGTTTGCAAGCGACTGTTGGAGGCCGGTGTTCCGCCGCACGTACTCGACGTGGACAATTGCAGCGCTCTCTTATATGCCACCATCAGAGGTCATACGGAATGTGTGCTTGTTTTGCTATGCGACCAGTGCATCGATCTACCGTCGCCGTCCCAAAATTCTAGCTTGGAGCCCCTGTCCCTAGCAAGCCAATACGGGTATGCTGATGTCGTCTCGTTGCTGATAAAGGAAGGCGCAAGATGTGTTCCAAATACCAACGGGGAGTTTCCGATTCATCTCGCAGCTCGTGAAGGACACGCGGAGGTTTGCAAACTACTCCTGGATCGAGAAGGGTGGGACTTTCCGGACAAATATCATGAATGGACGCCACTCTTCCATGCTGCTCGCAACGGTCGTATTTCTTGCCTACAGGTTCTGCTCCAAGCAGGAGCACGTGTCGACCGAATTGACGAGCTCGGCCACCAAGCAATACATTACGCCGCATGGTACGGCCATCGCGCGTGCGTCGACCTGCTTCTCAAAGCAGTGCCCAAAGAACGCCGCACTGTGTTTTCCAACCGCATTCCTGTACTTCCGCGGACTGCGAGCGATGTGCAGATCGATGACCCTGATTCCATTCCAACGTTATCTCTTCCTCCGCCCATAATGCCACACCGGGTCTATGGCCACAATTATCTCGACAAGAACTATCTGGTGGTGGTCACGATTGGGTCACCCCCTGACCTCGATCCTAGGGGGTCTGAAAAGGCGATCAGATTCCATCCTCGTTTGTCGGATTCGATCTTGGCACGGAGCATATCGTTGCCTTCGCCAAATCGACTCAAAATGGTCATCACTGCGGGCCCTGGAGTCAATGCAGCCCCTTACACTATAGCGCTTCCACAGCAGAACAGTTGTGATACATTCATGTTTCAGGCATCGAGCTTAAAAGATCTTACGCTGGAATTTTCCATATACCCCAACTTTGGTACCAAAACGATCGGTCGTGCTGTCGCTCATCCGTCTATCTTCCACACACCTGACGGTAGTTTCACGACCTTGTCCATCTTGGATCACCGTCTGCACAGCATTGGTGAGGTATGCAACCCGATTGGTGACCCGATCGTGCAAAAGGATGAGCGTTCACGTGTTTCACATTCAGGTTACTTTTTCGGCACATGTCATCACACCATTCCAGGGTATCACCCTGGAGGTCGGAGGATCCGTCGAAACTTATTGGAAGTCCCTGACGTTACCGCAGGGTGTCCCTTTGCACCCTAGCCCTCAGACGCTGCCCCCATGGCGCCAATCTCCCAAATCGTTGGATTCTGTACACACGTCCCCATCGATCCCATCAGCACCTGCTTCGCCCTCGCACACGGTCACACTGTCTTCGCTGTCTGGGAATTACGTTTATGCCGTCGTGCAGGTTACACGAGATCTTCAGCCGGTGGTGTTTGGCGAAAAATTATTGCCGGATTCGTCCTTTGATCTGGACGTTGCCGACGTTACTCTGTCCCAATTCGAGGCACTGGCTAATCGACTTGATAGGGGGGAACAGCTCGTTCGCAGGACGACTTCCATTCAGGACTGGTATAGAGTACTTCCGCGTGTAATGCTCCCGCTATCGCGCTTCATACAGGTACGACACCCAAACTCTCTCACTCCATTTGTACAGAGTGAGGGACTTGTGGGTGGGAAACGATTGAGATTAATGTGATCTCGCAGCTTTTACCGGTCCAACTCGGCTTGACACTCGAAGTAGCGCTTCAATCGCCAAGTACGATTCACGCTAGACGCCACCTCGACCTTAATCTGAGCGTCAACGCGGTATTTCGCACGATCCGACAGACGTCGACCTCGTTGGGCGGGGCGTTTGCGCGTCGACGGATCGCGTTCACGTCTTTCGCTCCGCAAGTATGTGCGGCACTGAATTGGAAGCAGCCGAATTGTAAACCATTTCTCCATCTATATTTCTTATTCCTTGCGGATCATCGCCGGTCTCACGTCGTCGCTTCTACTAGATCCGGTCTTCTTTTCTTCGAGGTGTGCAGAGGTTAGCACCAACCCTGAACTTGGAGACGCGGGAGACGATCAGCCTCGTCAACCTTGGAGCGTAGCGGAGGGCGTAGAGTTTGCTAAAGCTAACAATCTATTGGGCGTCTTCTTTGACTCGGAATTACTGGTAATTTGCAATCGTGGTTCCATCATCTCGCCAATGCTGACTGACGTACACACTAGCTTCAAGTTCCCTCGCTGATCCAAGGCATCCGCGATGCTGGCCTGTTGGTCGGGATCCATGGGGGACCGTCGTCATCGAGTGGCATCCAGTCGCAATCGTCGGTGGAGAACGTCGATGCATACGTCCACGATGGCTCGGTAGTATACAAAGACCGCTCCCCAAGCGATTAAAAACTACGTTTAGGTTCGGGAGTACTTTTTCCTTCTTTCCATCTATGATCTAGGATACGGTGGTTGAGTGGGCGAGGCTCCCAAGTAATACGCTCGTGGAATTTTGATACATTGCGTGGATATGAATGCGAGAATTACGATGAATGAATTGGTCTGACAGTCGTGTAGGGAAAAGTTTCACAGCTCAGATAGACGCCTTGTAGAGGGCAGCGTAGGAGCCGCCCTGGCTGAGCAGCTCTTCGTGAGTGCCAAACTCGGTGATGGTCTGCAACCGTAGGGGTTAATGTGGGGAAGGAGAAGAGGAAGGGGAGAAGACGAGAACGCACCCCTCTCTCCATCATCGCGATCTTATCGGCACGTCGGGCGGTGGAAAGTCGGTGTGTGATGAACACGACGGTTTTTGTCTTGTTTCCTAATGGAGACGCAGATATGCGACCGATGGTGTCAAACATTCTGGATTGGGCATGGGCGTCGAGGGATGATGTCTGGAAAGGGAAGTGTGAGGGAAACAGTGATGACGACATGGCACACACTTACGGGTTCATCGAGCAACAAAAGGTCGACTTCGGGTCGATCAGCTCGCATGAATGCGCGGGAGACGGCGATTCGCTGCCACTGTCGTAAAAGTGGGTTATTGTGATGAATAAGCCAGGACACGGCACGAGCCGGCACACACCTCGCCACCCGAAAGACCATGATGCTGCCGTGAGGACATCCCACAGTTGGGGGTGCCTGGGTACGCAGGGGGCATGGCATCGAAGCCTGAACTCTCCAGCTTCGTCTTCAAGCCGTTGGGAAGCGTATCCACAAAGGAATCTGCCCCACCCAGGTTGATCGCACGGGAAACCGCGGCGTGCGACTGGACCTTCTGGACGTAACCAAGTCCCACATTCTCGCGAACAGTGGCGTTGAATTTTGAAAAGTCCTGGAACACTGCGGTGATATGGCTGTGGTACTCTGCAGGGTCTAGGCGACGTATGTCTACGCCATTTATGAGGAGCTCGCCGTTGTCAAAGTCGAGGATGCGAAGGAGGACCTTGGCGAGGGTGGACTTGCCTAAAGGGGTTGAAGTGTGAAAAGTGACCGGTGTGAGCGGAGTGACCGGAACATGCCTGATCCGTTGTACCCGACGATCGCGAGGGATTCTCCGGGTGCGAGGGAGAAGGTGACGTCTTTGAGGGATGGCTCTTTACTACCCGGGTAGCTGTAAGAAAGGTGCCTGTGACGGTGCACCGTCAACTACTAAAAAAGACAGAAAAGAAGAACAATTGACCTAGCTTCGATTTTCATACCGCATGGCAGACTCGGATAGCTGATGACGTCTTCCTCTCTCGGTTCCAGCTCGGGTTGCATCTTCATCGCTGCACAGAACGCACCCATCAGGAACACACCCTGATACGCCATCCGCACTGTCGTTAGCACGTTCCCAAACGTGAACACGAGAGCTTGGATTGAACTCCGGTACAGTGCCAGGGACCCCAGCGACGCAGACGACGTCTGAAACATGAGTAACAGTGGCACCTGTATCCAACTTGAGCACATCACATGAATTCACTGTTCACCACCACTCACGTTCTGCAGTGCAAATAAGAGATCAGAAATGTTGATCTGGTTCAGCAACTGAGACAATGACAGCTGGGTCGACGATGTCGTCCGTCCGCCAATCATCATCGCCTTCCTGGCTTGCGCCCACGACTGCAGGATCCATGGTCCTAGCCCAAACAGCAGTACCTCTGCCCGGTGTGATTCATTGTATGCCAGATTCCGTAGCCGTTCTTGGCGCTCCGCAGTCCGAGCCTCTTCAGGGGTGTGGACCATCTCTGGTGACGATTGGGCACTCATGAACCGGTTCAGGAGCAGGGGGAACAAGGCGGACAAGAGTGATAGAAGCAGGGCTCCCAAGTTGGTGGACCCACCCGTCAGGGACGCGAGGACGAAAAGGTGTGAGATCAGCTCGGACAATAGCGCGAATATCTGTATCAAGTCGAACGGGGAGAGCAGCCCGAAGCTGCCCATCCCGTTAAACGAGCGGACGAAGAGATCGGACTCTTGAAGACAGTCTCGCACGACGGTATCCGACAACGTCGGGATGTCGAGACGCAGTCGCTGCGCAATTTGTTGGTATTCGACAAAGAAGCGGGCCGACTCTTGGACGATGTTTTCGTTTGAGGTGCTTGAACCACCATTATCAGCGAGCGGACATGAAAGTGATGGTGGCGGGACATACGCAAATGAATCAATGGCCGTTTCGGCGGCCCGCCGAAATATTTCGGCGACCAACAATCTCAGCAACCGTGACCACGAAAAGCAACCGGACGACACCAGTGTCTGGAGCTACAGCGGGAGGGAATGAGTGCGCCAGCGTCCATGCTCAGGTTGCCGACCGACTTACCTCGTCGACGATCATTGCTTGCGAATAGCCCCTGAATGCGGGAAAGAAGCCACGGACGATGTGGAGAATCATCATGAGAGTGGTCCGAACGGGGTGCAACGCCCACAACGTATACATTAGATCTGGAAGGCAGGCGCGGGCGATTGTGAGGGCGTGTTTGATGTTGGTTTCATTGACGGGACGTTGTGCGCCGGGCATGAGGTACGTGCCCCTGCGTCTTGGAATGACGCGAGAGGCGAGCCATGCCTGTTCGAGGGAGGAACAGGACGGGGGTGAGTCTGGCTTTGGCTTTTGTTTTGGGGTTATACGGATGGTCGGACAAGGATGCCTAAGTTGGCGACATGGCTTTGAATGGTGACACATTCTCGAGGATACGGGAGACGACGGGGAGATAACATGGCCTGGAAAGGAGTGGTATAAGAACCGGACAGAGAGTCACAGCATTTCTCGGGTTCACGTCAAGATTCCATTTATGACGGAATGAGAGCAGGTCCGCCTCAGTGTAAGTTGAATTCGAATGAGATCCGAGGTGATCACTTCTGTGCGGTGCATGACGAGTATGGCAGACTCGTCCCGACAGAGTCTGACCTAGTGAGAAGAACGAGTTTATGAAACTTTAGGTCATTTTAGGAATCAAAGACGAACCCGTCCGACCGACATGTACAATAATTGGAAGGTCGGGCCCTCATCAATGGCACCCGTTGCACAGGTTGTCAGCCTCTTCGCTGCGCACGTCGAGGCGGCACAACTCACCTCGTTTGCCGGTTCGGTGCGCACTTTTCCTTCACATAGCCGTTTTCGTTTACCACACCGGCCCTCACCACAAAAAATAATTCTCCCAGATACCCTCGTCCTCGAACAATGCTGTTCCATGAACAGGTCTCTGCCCCCGTTTCAGCCACTGACATGCGGTCGCACGGCGAGCTCTTGTCAAACGGGTTAAAGCAACTCGCGCTCCAACAAACCCCCGTACACCACGACGAGGCTGAGCAAGACCAAGACCAAGACCAGGATCAATCTGACACTTCTCACAACGACTCGCCCCCACAAGCTCCTGCACGTCCTCCCTGGCCTCATGTCCGTGAGGGTTACGGCTTTCGGCCATCTTCTGGGGTATCCACCCCACTGACAAATGTTGTTGTTGAGAGGAGGGAGAGCCCACTTCCTGACCCGAATGGCCTTGGTTGGCCAGGTACGACTCCGCTTATCCACTTTCACCTCCTCGGGTGCTCATTTCCCTTGTCCCACTTTAGCCAAGTCTACCGTCTGTCGCCTCAATGCCACACCAGCAGAGCGTGCAGCCCGTGAGAAGCGGATGGCCTCTGCCGTCCGCACGATCCTAGAGTGTATTGGAGAAGACCCAGACAGAGAAGGTCTCCTGAGAACGCCCGAACGATACGCACAAGCCATCATGTGGATGACCCGAGGGTACGAAGAACGCCTGGCAGGTATGGTAGTGCTTCCATCTTGTGCCGTCACAGTGTCTTACGCCCTGTACCACCCTCTCAGACGTCATCAACGATGCCGTATTCCCAGAAGATCACGACGAGATGGTCTTGGTCCGTGACATCGACATCTCCAGTCTGTGTGAACACCATCTAGTTCCGTTCGCAGGAAAGGTAAGCACCACCCCAAGCTCCGTCAACACCCACGATTTAGCTATCTTTAGGTCGCTATCGCTTACATCCCCAATCAACTCGTGTTGGGACTTTCTAAACTTGCACGCATCGCCGAGACGTTCAGCCGGCGTCTACAGGTTCAGGAGAGGCTTACAAAACAAATCGCGGTTGCAGTTCAGGAGGCAATCAAACCCCGTGGAGTCGCAGTCGTGATGGAGGCCACGTGAGTATTTCTTTTCCGATGGGTTACCCTCTCAATGTCCTATTCCTTGCAGTCATATGTGCATGACCATGCGTGGCGTACAAAAACCGGGTTCTTCTACCGTAACCTCGTGTATGTTGGGTTGCTTCCGGACCAAGCAAAAGACCCGCGAAGAGTTCCTCACACTGATAAGAAAGTAAATAACTTACTGTACCCCCGCACTCCTTCACGATTCAACTCGTTTGACCTGATTCAACTCGGGAGACTATCTCTCGCTATTTATTCCTAATGTATGTAGCATCTCAATTTCACGTCGATTTAGGGGAGAAGCAAGTAATGTAACATGAATGTACCTTTGATAGATGAAACGAATATAGGATACACCGACATCTCGTCTAAAGGATAATTAATCCTTCCTCGTCGATCGTGATTTATCCCCAGCCTGGGGGTCAATAGGAAGAGTCCTCTTAGCCAGTCCGTGAGGGTAGCGGTTACGATTAATTCTTGGTCGTTTCGGTGGCTGCGATAATAGGTCGCCCCCCGGGATGTTGGCATCCCCTACATCTTTTTCCCGATCTAAGTGAGAGCGAATGAGCTCGAGCCAGACCTTGTCAAAGGGGATAGGCCACTCACCAGTTGCCGTTCGTTTCCTATTATCACGGTCGTCATCTTTGGACAGCACATCGGACCGGTAGGACGCCGTCGGGGCCTGAGGAGCCAAGCGGGTGGCCTCTTTTTCGCCTATCCTCGCACGTAAACTGGAACCTGAGTCTGGCGTGCCACTAGCCGTCGAACCCGGATATGCGTGTGCACCGAGTTCACGTTGTTGGCCTTTCCAGTCGCCACCACCTCGGCTAGCACCAGGGTCAACCTTGTTGTTTCCGCCCCTGGAACCATCCGCGGACGACATCGCCCTTGGCGCTGATGGAGTGGTCGGAGGCAAAGTTTTGGGTCCATCAGGTATCCGCTTTTCGTTCGGCTGCATGTAATTAAAGACGTGATGACGTTCGAACCAACGTTAACATACCTTATCGACAGGCGGGCGGGAATCTCCTTCAGATAATTGAGGTTCCGCTCGACGTCTTTCGGAATCCCGTGGTCGATCGTGGCCCTCTTTGTCTGAGCGGCGGCTACGATCATCCCTGTGGCCCTCCTTGCGAGAGCTACGCTTCGAGGTACGGTCTTGAACCTGTCAAGTGGTCAGCAAGTCACATTAAGCAAAGCGACATACTGACATCATCGTCGGTGAGACGGCGTCTTTTGCCGAGAGCATCGTCGCCGATCTCGGCGGTGAGGCGGTGTCGAGTCGGGTCGGGTCGAGTAGGAACGCGGGGCTCTGGTGTGCCTGCGGAAGGTGTAGGCACCAAAACTTGACTTGTTCTGTCTCGATCCTTGCGCGACTCGCGATCTCGATCCTTGTCATCACGACGATGGCGATCCCGGTCCCTGTCCCGGTCTCTGTCGCGTTCTCGATCTCTATCACGACGTTCCCTCTCCTTCTCCTTGTCCCGGTCTCTGTCGCGTTCTCTATCACGGTCGCGTTCCCCATGTCTGTCTCGTCCACGGTCCCGGTCACGTTCCCTGTCACTGTCCCTGTCCCGATCATTTTCGCGAGTCGATGTACGATGGCTCGAGAGCCTTTCACTCCGAGGACCATGGGCACCGCTTTCTTTACGCGATGTTCGCAAGTCTTGTCTAGGTTCACGGTCTGTGACGCCATGATCACCATCACCATTTCCACGGTCAGGACGACGTTCACCACTCGCTCGACTCTCCAAGCTAGGATTGCGAGTGCCGGGAGAGGCGGTGCGCCGGCGTGGCAATGGAGACGGAGCTCCGGAACCAGGTTGGCTGCGACTATCACCCGCTGACCACCGGTCATCCGGCTTCTCTGCTGCACGGTGACCAATCGTTTGTTTGGCTGTTTCGCGGAGCTCTTGTGCCGAGAGTGTCTGACTGGGAGCTGTCGGTGGCGGCATGGCTTCTTCAATCCTTTGCCTAGGAGATGGAGGGTCTCGTGGACTGAGTGATGGTCGGGAAGGTTTAGGGGCTTCTTTGAAAACGGGAATCGGTGCCCGAATGTCAACAGGCACCGGAGCCAAAGTATTCTGGGAAGGGGCTGATGAATGTCGCCCTCCAAAGCGTGACGTAGGTGGTTCCTGTTGTAGGTGCATCCTTGCCTCCTTTGGAGCAGCATCCATATCCATCGCGTCTTGTTTTGACCTGTTCTCGCCATCCGGAATCGGTGATTCACTTCCCTTTTCTGGCCTGACCCGCTTCACCTTCTCAGGTCTGGGGATGCTATTTGCGCTGAATGTCATCAGGAACAAAGGTCAATAATCATCTATTCTTACCTTTCGATGGCTAACTTTGCCAAGCTTGCCGGCATAGGTGATCTGTCATCAAGATGAGGAGCGCCGCTTGATGGTTGAGCTCTTGGAGCCGCCGGGACGCCTGATGTATTGTTGATTTCTCGGCGGCTGTCAGGTGTGGAACCATTAAGAGGTTGCGTAGAACGTGGTCTGTCGAGTGATTGCGAAGCCGACAAGCTAGGCTTCGGGGACATGGTACCACCGTTTAGCTGTAATGGGTTTGCATGAGAATTAAAACCATAGGGCTAGATCGACTTACCTTGGGAGGTGTTGGCCGTGAAACTGACCACTGAGACTCGCGTTTCTTCAAGGCTGCGGAGTAGCTGCGAAGACATCAAAACACACCCCAGAGATCAAAGCAAGCTTGCTCACGCCCTGCTGAGTATCTTGAGATCACCCCGTTCCTCACCTTCAACCAGTTTATCGATCATGTTATCAATGACGGGTCCATATTCGCCAACAGCAGCTAAAGGAAAGACTGGAAGAATTTCCTTCAGCACTATGATGGCATTGTAAACGTGCATGAATTCCCCCGTTTCGATGCAACTGCAGAGGCACTGTGGAAGCTTATCAACTTTACCTTCTACAACAATTGCTGCACCACTTACTCTTCCAAGCTTTCTGTGCCACTTGCGTAGAATTTGTTTGAAGCCCATCCACGGCAAGAGGTCCTCTGGTGCAATGTTTGTGGGGTCCTTGTTGGTCCAACGCGGCTGGAAGCCTGGAAGGAGAACAGTTCTTCCGCCGATCT